>PVKC010001848.1:0-38854 GCA_004027635.1 Crocidura indochinensis
GAAGGGAGGACGGGAGGATTCTAAAGGAAAGGAAGAAGGGAGGGAGAGAGGGGGGAGGGAGGAAGGGAGGGAGGGAGGGAGGATGGATTCTAATGACTTCCAGACCAGGTTCCATTCTGAGCCCAGACAAAAACATTTGCTGACCCCTGACCTATTAAGGACTGTTGTCCGAAAAATCTGGGTGGTTTCCGCTAATATTTTGAAATTAGGACAACACTGTACAAAAGAATGCAATGTCGAGGCCTAGATCTGTGTCAGCGGCTGTTCTGGATGGGTTTGGGTTTTATAAAACAATAGTCACTTTCATGTAGTTAAAAATCTGCATCTTACTCATTAACATTGTCATGGTAGTTGTTAGTGTAGTTATTTCTCTAATTGCACTCATCATTTTTTGTGGTGAGCTTCATATTATTAATGAGTGAGAGAAGTAGAAAGCCTGTCTTGAATATAAGCAGGGGTTGAGGGAGGAGGCAGATATAGGCAGATGTAGACAGATGTTGTACTCATAAAGAGGAGTATTCTTTTTGTGACTGAAAATCAACTACAATTATGTTTGTAATCATAGTGCATAAAGATATTATAAAAATAAATAAATAAATAAATAAATAAAAATAATAATCTGCATCTTAGCTACTGCCACCCTCAACCTATACCAAATTTTCTGTGAGTCACTAAGTATTTAACATTCTTCCTTGCTGGTATTAAAAATAGCCCCAAATTTTAAAAGTTTGTTCATAGTCTTTGTAATGAGTTTTTTTCCACCCAAAACAGATGAAAGACCTTATATTTTAAGAGAAAGCCAAATTTCAATATTTTCTTTCAAGACCAAGCATTCTAATTATAATATGACCAGATTGTCTTATTTTCCACGTATCATATGAATGGAGACATTTATATCCTTTTTCCCTTTATGGCTAAGAAATTTGCATTGATTTAAGCAGCAAATTTCTCAATCAATACAATTTAAACTGTTCTTAAAAGTTCAAAGAGACCAGGATTAAATACCAGAGAGTCCATTGATTTTTTTTAAAAATTTTTTGGGGGGTCACACCTGGCAGTGCTCAGGGATTACTCCTGGCTCCATGCTCAGAAATTGCTCCTGGCAGGCACGGGGGACCATATGGGGCACCGGGATTTGAACCGATGACCTTTTGCATGAAAGGCAAATGCCTTACCTCCATGCTATCTCCCAGGCCCCGAGTCCATTGATTTGTATAAAAAATAACACCTTTATTTTATTTTCTTTCACAGGTTCTCTTTCTTTTCTTTTTTCTTTTCTTTTTCTTTTCTTTTTTTTTGTTATTTTGGGGAGTCACACCCAGCAGCCCTAGGGGTTACTCTTGGCTCTACACTCAGAAATCGATCCTGGCAGGCTTGGGGACCATATGTGATGCCGGGATTTGAACCATTGTCCTTCTGCATACAAGACAAATGCCCTTCCTCCATTCCATCTCTCCAGCCCCTCTCTTTTTTTTTTTAATTGGTATTTTCAACATTTTTTGTTTTTAGTTTTGGGGCCACATTCAGCATTGCTTAGTGGTTATTCCTGTCCATGCACTCAAGAATTACTCCTGACAATTCTGGGGAACCATACATGATTTGTGGGAATAAATCCAGGTGGGCTTTACAAGGCAAGTCCTCTAAAAGCGCAGGCCCTAAAATATTTTGAACCAGAAAAAATTTTAGTCTAAGATTAATAAACATATCCATGTACATATACCTAAAAGTAGGTATCCGAAACATCGCACAACTTTTAAGCATTTGTTTGCTTTCTAACTCTAATCCAAGAATCCTATTCTGCTGTGTTTTGTGAAAATGTATTTCTATTTTCTAATAAAACTCTGCAAACGGTAAGAGAAAAAAATCAGTATAATCAAAGTCATTTTAAAAGTAATGCATTTTTAATTCAGTTAATCTTCAAAAAAATGATAGCCAAATATAGGAATTTTATTTCTGATAAATTCCATTTAGATTTTTACTGCAAAGCCCAGGAAGTCACCCATTGTAAAGGAGATTAAGATAGGAGGCAAACAAACAAAACCACAAGAGAATTTATTGAATTAAAAGAAAATATTTAAAACCAATTTGAGCTAAGATCCTAGGAAAGTAGTACAAAATGATTGAACCCAGAACATGGATGGGATAATCACATATGATATCTGTATTGAAGACTCTGGTTAGTTTGGAGTGGAAATAACAAAAGATAAAATAAATACAAAGCCTCAATTCTTTTTAATTTTTTTAACTGTGGGTGATCTGGTTTAAATTATTATTAATTTGGGGGCCAGAGAGGTGGTACAAGGGGTAAGGTGTGTCTGTCTTGCCCAGGCTAGCATAGGACGGACCACAGTTCGATCCCCTGGTGTCCAATATGGTCCCCCAAGTCAGGTGCAATTTCTGATCGCGTAGCCAGGAGTAATCCCTGAGCATCACCAGGCGTGGCTCAAAAACATAAATAAATAAATAAATAAATAAATAAATAAATAAATAAATATTATTAGTATATTGTCATGCACACCACAATCCTACATCACACACTCGATCTGAGTGTCCACTTTCTTCTACCACAGTCAAGTGTCCCCACATCCCATTCCCACCCTCTCTCTTCCCAACCCCTTACCCATGGACACCTTGCTACTAAAGAACTAAGTCTATATTGCCTACAACATTTAGATCCTAAACTTTTCACTTATCTGCAGAACACATACACCTATAAGACATTAAGTATGTTAGGGCACCACTGAGAAAATGTTTTATGAAAAATATTAGCTCCTATCTAAGTAATAGTTTCATAAAGTCACTTATTTGTTTGATTTGGGGTCCACTCCCAGTGATACTCATGGGTTACACCTGGCTCTCCAGGAACTACTCCTTGAGGTGCTCAGGGGATCATATGGGATTGAACCCAGGCTAGCTCTGTGTTTAAGGCAAACAAAACCCTACCACGGTACTATCACTCTGACCCTGAGTAGTAATCTATTTAACCTTTACATTGCATTATAAATTAGAATTAAAAAAAAAAACAGAAGGAAAGGTTTATTCTACTTTTTCTACAACTTATTGGATGAAAATGCTGTTTCTTTTTGGCCTACAATTATGCAACTGTTGATAAAAAGGGGAAAAACTGATATGCTATCCAAAATGAAATGATGAGTTAGATGGAAGGACATGAAATAAAACAAAGGGAAAAGAATTGCCAGAGTGAGTGAAAGCCCTCCTGGGTGCAATCTATCCTTTTCTGCTCTTACTTGTGAACACAATAGTTACACAGCTTTGCTACTTCATTTGCTGTATTTTATAATTAAACAACCATAAGGTACAGAATTAAATAGTTGTTGATAATTGAGCTTTGTTCACACATATTCCAACACCCATCTCCTCACCAGTGTTCATTTCCCACCACCAATGTCCTCCGTTACCCTCCAGTCATCTTACTGCACTCACAACCAACCCTAAGCTGCTTTTATGACACTTTTCTTCTCTATCTCTCTATCACACATACACTCTCTCTTACTCTCTCTCTCTCTCTCTCCTTTCATGCACTGTGATTTGCAATTCTCTTACTAAAGGGGAATCCTTCCTTTCAATTCCTGGTTCTTGTCCAATGTGATCCTTTCTGATTGTCATTGCCATAGTGCCACAGTGGTCCCTTCTCTGTCTTAAATGCACTTCACACCCATCATTCCTATTTTCGTTGGGTATTATTTTCACAGTATGTAGTTTCTTTTAATATACCACTAATAAGTGTGATCATTCTATATCTTTCTCTCTCTTCCGCTTACTCGTTTTACTCGACATAATATTCTCCATATATGCTTTAATTTCATCTATAGTATTTAATCTATATATAATAACTTTTATCTTTATACAAATTTAATATTTTACTTTCTGATATTGTAACTATAAGTGAAATTATGCAATAATTGTCTTTTCTGAGTTCACTTAGGATAATTACTCTGAGCAGGGAAAAACTCCCTCTAGAAAGAATACCAGACACTACTGGTATCTATTTGGTGAACTTAATTTAAGTATCTCTGTTTCCCAGAAGTTTTCCCAAGCATCTCCAATCAGAGACAAGGTATAATGTAATTTATGCAACCACAGTGCACAGTGGTTGGACAAAATGTGATTATTTTATGGTATATTCTTTTCTTGTAGTCTATAAGACCTTGTTATAAATACCATGTTCATCAGTTTTTCTCAGCTCCTTAGCATTGTTATTGGCATAGAATGGTTCTTGATGGATGTTTGGTGAACAAATAAATTAGTTATACTGTCATTCATAGTGAGCAGTACCTATTTAACTCAGATGCTGTGTTGAGTACTAAGGATATACTCTATATAAAGATGTGAACTTCATAAACAGGAACTACCCTAATAAGTAATCAAAGGGAAATGTTTCTACCAAGTACAAGTAAGCACAGCTATGTTGACCTGCATCAACTTATTTGACCCTTACTCTGAGTACATGAGGAGAAAACAAATAGGATATCAGGGTCTACAGAATTATGACATTTTATACAACTGGTCCCAGAAACAGAATTTTAATATACTTTTATCTAATTCCACTATTTGTTCTCTTTTCTTGTGTCTTGATATTTTTCTTACATTCATATTTTTTCTGGCATTTCCTTCCTTGTTCTTTGTTGTTGTTTGACATCTAACATGTGAACCGGGAGCAAGAAAATAAGACGACCTTGCTCACATCACTCTGGAGTGAGGATTCTAAGGCCATCCCCCAGTTTCTGCTAGATACTGTGCTTTGGTTCTCTGAATATTTCTACTTGGCTGTTTAATTAAAAGAACTCAACAATAGATACAAAACCCATTCTAGTCTCATCCAGACATCAATCCAGAACAATCATTTATAAAGCTCTATATCCTGAGGATGGATCACAGCATTTCAGTGCGATAGTGAATTTACCAAAGTCAAATGGCATTTAATATTTTATAACTGTGATTAATATATTGATGACAATATTAGCAATAATGAAAATTACCATAGTGACATCCCTGCAAAAATCCAATTGTCTTCCAAGAACAAAGCAAAGAAAAATGGTGCTTGTCTTTTGGGTTTATTATAACCCATAAAGCACCAATTCTTAAAAGATAGAGATTTTTTAACTTTAAATCTCTCATGCATTTGTTTCCTACTGTTCTCTCAAATATCCCAATGTTGTCTAAAGCCCTTACTAGCCAATAACTAAATATCGCCAATATCTGATTATCTGTAGGACCCTTGTTTATATTTTGTTACATTAATATATTGTAGGCAAAGAATCATGCTGTTATCAATATTTCACAAGCATAAATTCATTTCATCCTAGGTACTCTATTATACCCAACACAATAAAAATAAAGAAATTGTGGGAAAATGCTAACTTGAGATGTTCAGAAAATTGGTAAGCAGATGAAGCCGTGGTTCAAACAAGCCAAAAGGCAGCTGGATTCTTGGGTCTCAGCACCAGATTAAGACTGTCTCTTGGATAAAGATAATAATACAGAGAACAACTGGGGAGAACTATCTATATACATCATTGGCAAACTGAAAGTCATTTCAGGATGATCTTTGCCTTGAAATTACAGAGTTTTCCATTTCAGATGCACGTGCAGAGCTGAGAGAACACTACCTGTAGTTACAAGAGAACTCGATGGCAATGGTTCTTGGAGGCTAAAGTTATGAGGATTAGAAGAAAGGATTCCTCCTAGATCATCTCATTATTCATCTCAAAGTTCAGGTACCATAGCTTCATTAAAGTGAATTAAAAAATGTCGGGGCCCGGGAGATAGCATGGAGGTAAGGCGTTTGCCTTTCATGCAAAAGGTCATCGGTTCGAATCCCGGTGCCCCATATGGTCCCCCGTGCCTGCCAGGAGCAATTTCTGAGCATGGAGCCAGGAGTAACTCCTGAGCACTGCCGGGTGTGACCCCAAAAAAAAAATGTCAGAGAACTCTTTGCCAGAAGGCTCTATACCAATTCTGAGAAAGTCTGTCTTCGGGAATCAAGTATACTCATAATCAGAGTATAGTTATCATATTAGCCCAATAGAAACAGGAAGTTCTCTAAAGAAACACGCCACCTGAATTTCAGCCAGATCCCAAATGAAATACATCAACTATGAATAGGCTGATTATCTTTGCCTGCCTGGAAAAATTCCAAAATCACCAGAAGTAAATCTTCCTAACTGGCTCTTTTGCTCTCGAAAGCATACTGGTTTAGCTAATAAAATAGGCTGCCACTCTCACTGTGAATACCTAAGGGTTTATTGCCAATGGACCCATTCCAGCAAAAGAGGGTTCCCCCAATCAATGACTTATGTAAAGTGGGAAAGACATAAGTGAAAGAGTCGAGAAGAAATCAACCACTTCCCATTCTACCCACTTTGGTTCTTTAGGACCTTAGAAATTTAGAACTGATGATGCTCACATCTACCAGTGCCATCAAGATGCTCCTGAAACCCACATGTTCTGCAAGAGGTGGGAGATGATCCTCTCAGGAGCTGTGGATTCAGGCCAGAGTGAGAAAATGCTATTTCCAGGACAGGAACATCAGTCCTAAATCTTACCCAGGCCTCTCAGGTCCATGGCATTTCCCTCACAGAAAAAAAATTTCAGAATAGGAATTAAATAGTGAAGTAAAAATCCTCTATCAAGGCATAAAGAGAGGGAAGGAGAGAGGCAGATAAAGATATGTGCTCGAGAGTGAATAAGGCTTCTCAAGAATAGAGAAAAATCCAAACTAACATTTTGGGGACAGTTAAATATAGATATTTTCCATAACTGCCTTTGTTCAAAAGTCTTTACACAAGTAGGAGTTAATGGAAATTTTCCTAAGGAAAAGCATTGAACTTCTGGTGGCCCATTCTTGAGTTGTATTTCAGCCTTTGTGCCAGGATTCCTTGCAACTTTTCTTTCAGGGACCCAAGAGTACTGGATTTTGGAATTCTGCATTTCAGTGGTTTTCCAGGGCCCTAAGATGGGTCAGTTGTGTGAGAACACCTCCAAACCTGCAGGCTGGTTTAGGTTTCATATACAATTTTTCCTCATAAACATTGCCATTGCTCACCCCCCCCCAAACTTTCTGCCTTCAAGTTTTCAAAGTTAAGATATCCATGAAAAAACTCATCTCACAGACAAGCAAGCACCCTACAGGAAAAAATCCCTACATTCCTATACCTATTTCAAACTAGAAGGAATATATATACCCTAGGAATCCAAAATTATAATTCAGAAAAACTCTCTGCATTCCTATATTTATCATAACACTATTCACAATAACCAGATCCTTGAAGCAAGTCAAGTGCCCAAGAAGGGATGAATGGATAAAGTGTGGTCTATTTAAATAATAGAATACTCATGGCTATAAGGAAAAATGTAAGGAAAACTGAAATTTTCTTATACATGGATGGATATGAAAGTATTATGCTGAGCAAAACGAGTCAAAGGGAAAGAGAAAAATATATAGAATGATCGCATTCATTTGGGGGATATTATAAAAAAGATAATATGGTAGTAATATTCAGACAATAGACACAAGGGCCAGGAGAACCAGTTCTTGGTAGGAAGCTTGCCAAAAAGAGAGGTGAGTGCAATTCGGGCAGAGAAGGGACCACGTTAACAATGATAGTTGGAAATGTTCACTCTAGACAAAAATTGGATGCTGAAAGGAGATAAATTGCATAATACCTATATAGTGTAAATATTGCAAATTACAGTGTTAAAAGGGGAAGAAAGAAAGGAGAGAGAAAAAATTAAAATGTATGCCTCAGAAGCAGGCAGGTGGGGGGCAGAAATAAACTGGGGACCTTGTTACTGGAAAATGTGCACTGGTTGTATATCATACAACTGAAACCCAATCATGAACAACTTTGTATCTGCTAAAAAAAGAACACAACTGTGTTATGAACACCTTTTTAGTTACGATGCTTAAATATTTTTTAAAACGGCCCCAGAGGAAAAATAAGTTTAAAGAAATAAAAGATCAATGATTACCTATCATAAGGGAAGGACCAGAGAATAAATCTGAACAGAGGAGATAACAGTAAGATGAAGTATAGAATAAAACTTACAATGGTCAACTTAACACAGAATTTACATGCTGATTTTCAATGAGGTGTGTCCTCTGAAACTCATGTAAGACTATTGTGCAATGGCACTTCATTAAAATATTTTAAAGTTTGGGACTGGAGAGATAGCATGGAGGTAATGTGTTTGACATTTATGCAGGATGGTGGTTCGAATTCCAGCATCCCATATGGTCCCCTGAGTCTCCACGAGTGATTTCTGAGCTTAGGGCCAGGAGTAACCCCTGAGTGCTGCCAGGTTTGACCCAAAAATCAAAAAAAATTTTAATAGGCCAAAATAAGTATCACTTCTTTATTGTTTAATATCCCATACAAAGCCCCACAAACATACATGGGCATGGTTCCTGCTCTCTTGATGTGCACAGTCTTTGAAGGAAAACTACTAAGGGCCCATTATCAGTCCTGTTAACACACTAGAATCGTTCTAACCCTCAAAACATATCACTCATTTATTTTAAATTTATTTTACTAAAGTTCTGTAACTTACAATATTGTTATTGGTAGTTTTCTATAAACAGAACTTAACACTATATCCATCACCCATGTACCTCCTTCCCACCCTCAAGGGTCCCAATGCCCTTCCTTTTTTTAAATAGAAATTCTTTATTTAAGCACCATGATTACAAACATGACTGTAGTTAAGTTTCAGTCTTAAACAGAATACCCCTTCACCATTACAACATTCCCAGCACCAATGCCCACCCCTCCTTCCATCCTCTGCCTGTATTCGAGACAGGCATTTTACTACAGTTACTTTTTCTTTAAGTTTAGTAAGCTGTTTTTTTTTTCTTTTTTAAAGAATAAGTGTTTAAAAAGAAAAAGAAAGAATAGAATAGTAACAATGTGAGAGTGACAATCATTGTTGTTTTCTTAAGCCCAGAAAAATATGGGGGAAATGAAGAAAAAGCCTTGGCCTAAATATAAGGAGACCTCACCCCTGAAATTTTCAGGCATAAGACCGACTCTGGGCTCCAGGAATACCAGGCTGCCCAATCCGAATCATTCTCCATGGCCCAGTGAAACATTTTCACATATTAGCTGTTGTTGGTGTCAGGTTCCTGTAGTTAAAGATTCTGGTTTCTGTACTTTTCCTTCATCAAAGTCAGGCTGATGTGGAGTGTCCTCTAGTTTCACCTCATCATTAGATGCGAGAGATCTGCCCTGAAAGCAGGTTGTTGCTGTTGCTAAGTCCTCTGGATGTTAAGAGGACCCTCTTTGGAGTAAGTCAATGCCAGATCAGAAGCAGGGTCTTCCCTGGTAAAGGTCTGCTTTCTGGTAATGTTATAGACAATTGTGGCTGTATCCATAGATGGTATCCACGATACAGGGGTGTATAGCTATGCCCATTCTTCTGAGGTCTGAGCCAAGCCATTATGCCAATGTTCAGGTGTTCAATGTTCATATATGACCTAACAGCATTACAAAATTTATGTTCCTATCTCTATTAGATAAGAACTTGTTTGCACATGTAATACTTTTTCATTTTAATGTGCCTATGCAAAAGAGGAACAATGACACAAGGTATTATTGGTGCATCTGGGGGCCGAAGGAACAAGTCTAACATTCTCTGTGACTTGGTTCTAACATGAACTCTAAGCAGAGAGACACTTCTACTAGAATTCCTTATTGAACAGATCCCAAAGGGGAAAAACTGGGTAAAATTGTCACTATACAAGAGGATATTCAAAAAGAGTTATAGAAGTTAAGGGAATACATCTAAAATATACAAAGGAGATACACATGTCCCTCTTATGTCTTTAAAAATAGTCGGGGGGAGGGTGTTGAATCCGGGACACCACTTTAGTCTGTGATTTGGCCATCTGGAGTCTGCATAATGACTCCCAGTGGTCCCATATCAGGAAATGTCTTTGAGTAGGGGCTTCTCAGAAACCTAGTATGGTAGCAAGCACAGGTACACAGTGAAGGAAGGTGGAGGATAGGAGGCTGCTGAGAGTAGATAAATAGAAACAGAGTATTGGTTTCTTCTCAGGCTAAGAATCTATTTTTTCACTTTGGGAGCTGGTTGGCAGCTGGCTTGAGTGAGGATAATAATCTGCTTGATGAACAGTCAAGAACTGAGGGTAAAAATGGTTAAATGTGGGGTAATATATGGTGGGGTGAGAGTAAAGGACTAGAAATGAGCCTGTAAAGTGATGAGCAAAGGGGGTAAGGAAAGTATACAACATAAACATTTTGTATATTGTAAACATAGATAAAAACCCTATATCTTATTAAACCATCTCTACTTTACGCTCAGGGATGCTAGCCCCACACGGTTTGAGATTGAACACTGGTTGGAAGGAAAGTTGCCAGCAACTTCCCCAAGCCAGCTCCTCTGTGCAGGGTGGGAGTTGGGGAAAGCCTGGGGTCCCCTTTAAACTCCTCCCTGGCACCCATCTCCATGGCCCCCTGGGTGGGGGCACAGGGATATCCCTGTAGTCCAGAAGGAAGGAGAAGGAAGACTGTTGGGGAGAGCCAGAGCCTCGCAGCCTTCCCTAAGCTTGGCAAAAAGGCCTTCTGCATGGATCCTTGCTATTCCCCATCCTGGCAAAGGCTTCCCGTCCTTCCTACTTAAAAAGATTGTGTGGATCAGTTATTTCATTTAGTTACCTTTAGCCCTTTGTTGGCACCTTACTGTGTACTTTGGGGGGTGGTGGTGTTGAACCACCCCTGGTGATGCTCAGGGGTTACTCCTGGCCATGCACTCAAAAATTGCTCCTGGCTTGAGGGACCATATAGGATGCTGGGGGATCAAACTGTGATCAGTCCTAGATCAGCCACTTGTAAGACAAATGCCCTACCATACACCACTGATCCAGCCCCTACTGTGTACTTTTTGGTCACACATATGAATGAGTGTATACAGTATCGAACCCATTCTGATGTCACTTAGCATGATATCCTATAGATCTAACCATATTGCTGCAAAGTGCATTATAATAAATAGGATTTTCAGGGGCAGAGAGAAAGTACAGTGGATATGGTGCTTGCCTTACACATGCCAATCTGGTTTCAATGCCAAATATCCCTTACTTAAGTACTTCCTAACTATGCTGGGTATGGCCCAAAAATAAAATATTAACTCCTTTTATCTTAAATAAACAACATATTGCTCAGTCTTCAGTGATCTATGAAATAGGAATTAGAAATATATATATAGAGCCCGGGAGATAGCATGGAGGTAAGGTGTTTGCCTTTCATGCAAAAGGTCATTGGTTTGAATCCCGGTGCCCCATATGATCCCCCGTGCCTGCCAGGAGCAATTTCTGAGCATGGAGCCAGGAGTAACCCCTGAGCACTGCCGGGTATGACCCAAAAACAAAAAAAAAAAAAAAAAAAAAAAAAAAAATATATATATATATATATATATATATATATATATATATATATATATATATATATATATATTAAATCCAAGTCTCAGTAGAAATGATCAAGTAAATTAAAATTCTGGACACTCAAAATATGTTAAAACAATAAAGAAGGGCCTGGAGAGATAGCACAGTGACATTTGCCTTGCAAGTAGCCAATCCAGGACCAAAGGTGTTGGTTCGAATCCCAGGTGTCCCATATGGTCCCCCATGCCTGCCAGGAGCTATTTCTGAGCAGACAGCCAGGAGTAACCCCTGAGCATCGCCGGGTGTGGCCTAAAAACAAAAACAAAAGCAAACAAAAAAAAACAAAAACAATAAAGAATTTTGTAGCTCACACTTTTGAGAGTCAGTTATCTGTGAATTTTCATGTGTCGTGGCTTATACCAACTAGATGACAGATTTTGAATTGCTTGTTGGGGAAAAAAATTTTTTTAAAGAGTACAAAAAGTTAAGAACATTTCCCAAAGTAAGAAAAGTAGAGCATCCCTTCTCACCTAACTTTCACCATTTACTTTGACTCCCTCTTTGCAATTGGTTTTTAAACAGCTGAAATCCACTTATAATTCTCGCTGAATGTTGGCTTTCTATTCTCTGCCACAGAGAAAGCTACAAGGTCAGGAATCAACCTAGTCAGCCTTTTTCTTCACGGTTTCAGAACATACAGCCTTCTCTTTTCTGGAACAACTTGAAGTTTCTTCTTCTAAAGAAATTTTTTTTTCTTTGAGATAAAAAAAAAGCTTCCTTTCTTTGGTTCCTCCAAACTAGACAGTTTCTGAGCTCTCTAAGGAGTCTGCCTCTTCCTTTGAGATTTTCCACACCTTTCTACCTTACAGCCTAAAATGATATCACTTTCTTTGGCTGATTTTTAACTGACTTCTTCCAGCAGGGGCTGTGAAAATTAACAATAAACTGTCTTTTTTTTAAGGACCAGGACTTTAAGCAGATTTAACATAAATGGCTAGGCATTCGTGGAAACTGTCCACTGAATATTTGTTAAAATAGAAAAGAATACTACACAGCAATGTGTCCTTCTGTAGGCAAATTGGGATCACACTTTGTATGTGTTTAGAAAATAAAGCTATTTTTCCAGATATTGGTATTATGGAACAACCTACCATTTTTATTTTCATGTTCAACACTAAGGCAAAGTTTGAAATTCTAACAATGGCACATATTTCTTTTGTGATTAAAGCAATAAGGAAGAAATTGGCCTGTGGGGTAGGGATGATTTCACCATGAAAAACTGTCCTGAATGTCACAGCTGTGTATGAAATGTGACCCTACATTGGAAGAAGTCAGGAACTCTGGGTTCACACCTACAATGAGCAATTTTGATTTTTTTATCTGGAGTTAGAAAGAATGAATACAATTTGATTTTTTAATATCTAGAAAAAGGGACTGAAGGTATAGTGGGTAAAGTGTCACATGCTGCCAATCTGAGTTCAATTTTGGACACCACATATGGTTCCTGGAACCCTTCTAGAAGTGATCCTTGAGTGCAGAACTAGGAGTAAGCCCTGGACACAGACAGGCTTACTTCCACACAAACCCACACAAAGAAAAAGAAAATTATTTATTCACAAGTGTTCCTAAGCCCTATAAAGGAGTTTAAAATAAAAAGAGCGATGAAGCATCAGTTTCTGTGTGGTAGGAAGGTCGTGCTTTATATTGACATTCAAATCCTTGCTGCATCTTTTAACTGATATTAGATATTGGCTCATATCTTAGAGAAGCAATTGTCAAAATCTAATACGTTAAATATTCTGGAAAGATGCTGATGTCTGGAGCACAGGCCTGGAATTTCTGATGCATTAGACTTTGGACAGGAAACTTAGGACCAGGAAACTTATTTAATCTACTACCACTGAAGATGATTCTCTTTCAGATTGTCCTTAGACTGTCAGATCCTGTCTATAGACGTTTTTCTCAGAAAATAAAACATGTTCATTCATATGTTTGGGGGGATTGGGGAGCAAATAAATCAGCTCTCCAACTTGCTGGTTCTGTTTTCCTTTAACCTTGACATCAGTCAAGAGGCATCAAGCTACTGGTGGAATATTCTGGAAACTAACATACTACTGTGAGAGCTCAGTATCATATGCTAGGTTTTACAAGGAGTGGTTCACAGTTGTATTCTTTTTCTAGAGCTGCTGCAACATAGACTTAATGACTTCTCTCATAGTTTGGAGGATAAAAGTCTAACATCAAGATAATGTCAGTAAGTACCATATTTCTCTGGATTTGAGAACTTGCTTGCTTCTTGAACTTGTATCAGCCCCTATTTCAGCATAAGTCTTCAACACAACCCAAACACTCTCTACCCATCACTCTATTCCTCTTTCCATTGGTTTTTTAGGGTGACACGAGCACCACAAAATTATCCAATCTTGAGATCCTAACAAAAATTGTAAAGACATGTTTTCCAAATAAGATCCTATCTGTAACTCATATGATAGGAAATATACATGCATGCAGAGGGAATGTTACAATTCAACCCACTACAGGGATTTCAAAGGATTCATAGAATTTCTCTTTCTCTTTCTCTCTTCTTCTGTTTCTATAACCTCTAATATAATTCAGTTATAGTGTGTTTGCTTCTTTTGTGAGGGCTCCCAAGTAGAGTTCAATGGTGGTATTTCCAGTGATTCTGGACCAACTAAACAAGTTGGTC
Organism: Crocidura indochinensis; assembly: GCA_004027635.1. Taxonomy (NCBI): domain Eukaryota; kingdom Metazoa; phylum Chordata; class Mammalia; order Eulipotyphla; family Soricidae; genus Crocidura; species Crocidura indochinensis. The sequence continues at coordinate 14,130 of PVKC010001848.1, forward strand.
CAATACACTTCTTCATGGGGTGAAATACTATTGGATCTTATGGTGTTATGAACTACCTGGACCACTCTGGTAATATTGAGGTGCCTCTAGCCTATACCTCCTCATACTTGGGAACCTTTAGCACTATACCCAGTGATACTCAGGATTCTCTAGAATCACACCAAGCAGTGCTGGATCAGGAGGCGATGTAATGGTAGCAAGGCTCAAACTTGGGTCCCTGTGTACACAAAGCTTAGGAGTTATCTTGCCCTTCAACAGATGAATGGCTAAAGAAACTGTGGAAAATATACACAATGGAATATTATGCAGCCGTCAGGAGAGATGAAGTCATGAAATTTTCCTACATGCTGAGTAAAATAGATCAGAGGGAGAGAGAGAGACACAGAATAGTCTCACTCATCTATGGGTTTTAAGAAAAATAAAAGACATTCTTGCAATAATTTTTGGAGACAAGAGAGAGGAGGGTTGGAAGTCCCAGCTGACTAGAAAGAAAGAAGCTCACCACAAAGAGTGATGAATGCAGTTAGAAAAATAACTACATTGAGAACTATTATAGCAATGTGAATCAATGAGGGAAGTAGAAAGCCTGTCTAGAAAACAGGCAGGGGTGGGTGAGTGGGTGAGCACAGGTAGGAGGTTTGGGACATTGGTGATGGGAATGTTGCACTGGTGAAGGGGGAGGCGTTCTTTACATGACTGAAACCTAACCACAATTATGTTTGTAATCAAAGTGTTTAAATAAAGATATTAATTTAAAAGTTTTATCACCTTTCATCCTACACAAATTTTGAGGTCCCAATGATATGACATCCAGTGTCTAGTCTATGTTTTACAAACATTGTATTGTCTTAAAATTCTCAGGAAAACAACACAATTTTTATTATTCTAATCATTTCTAGCTATATAGTTTAATAACTTTAAATACACTCAAATAGTTGCATAAAAGGTACCACTATTCATCTCAAGAGTTTTCCCATTGTCCCAAATGGAACCCATTCTATATATAGGTATATAAATTTATATCTCCTAAACAACAATTTTACATTTCATACTCTCCTCATCTCTAATCTACCTTCTGTTCTCTATGGCTTTAATTATTTTAGTTCCCTCCCATAAGTGGAATCATAAACTCCTTTTGTATCTGGCTTCACAATTTATCCATTCTGCAAGCAGGGGAGGGGGGGGGAACTTCCTTCCTTTCTTGAGACTGAATAATATTCCCTTGAATGTATATGCCACAATTTGTCCAGTCATCTGTTAAAGATCCGATCTAAATTAGAGTCTAGTTGGAAATGTTCCCAGATCCTGGTAGGAAGAAATTGAAACTCAAGAATGGCCAAAACCAGAATAGAATAAGGAGATCATCTGAGATAATGCAAAGACTTTGAAAAGGCTGCAGCTAAGAAATTAAAACTGCATCATATACCTGGTTATTCCTTTCTCTGCTTTAAATAAACACAGAAGGTTTCTGTTAGTACACATATACATATTGATTATAGGTGATATAGATTCAGCCAATGATTAAAGGTTTTCAGAAATCCTTGTGGCAAGTACTTTAAAATAATTTAAAAAACAGTTAACAAACTATAGAATAACTGCATACTTGAAAATGATGATAGAGTATAGAAAATTCAATGTTGATCTCAAATATTTTCACATTACATCAACTTTGAAATCCTTTATATTTTGTGTTCTCTCTATGAAGAATAATCTACTTATAATAGTTAAATAAACATTCCAGTTGCAGATATATTGGACATAGACTTATCACTTAGAATCTTAGAAAATTTACAAAATTGCTCAAGCTAGTTGAAAATATTTACAGAGAAAACTGTATTATGTATGCTAAATTTCCAAATTCAATGAAAAGAACATTAAAAATAATCACTTTACATATGAAGCATATATATTTTATTCATACAGATGCATGAATGGAAATCAGATGTTTTATATATCACATACAAAAATCAGTGGTCCTCAAGCCACATATTGTATTTGCTCCCGTTTTGTTTCTTCACATCAAAATAAGATGTATGCAGTGTGCATAGGAATTTGTTCGTAATTTTTGTTTTTACTATAGTCTGGCCCTCCAATGGTCTGATGTACTGTGAACTGGGCCCCTGTTTAAAAAGTTTGAGGACCCCTGACATACATGTATATACACATAACACAATGAGACCATAAAATACAAAGTCATACTACCATTTGCAACACTCATGGATCTTGTGGTTATTAGATTAAATAAAATGAGTTGGACTTAGACAATGACTACAGACTCTCATTAGGTGCATAACTTTAAAAAGGTTAAATTTGAAGAGATAGCCTGGAGGTAGGTCATTTGCCTTGCATGCAGAAGGACGGTGGTTTGAATCCCAGCATTTCATATGATCCCCCAAGCCTGCCACGAATGATTTCTGAGTGTAGAGCCAGGAGTAACCCCTGAGTGCTGCTGGGTGTGACCCAAAAACAAAACAAAAAAAGTTAAATTCATAGGAAGTGAGAATAGAATGGTGGTTAGTTACCATGAACTTGGGACTAAGAAATAAAAGCTTTCGACAAAAAGGTATAAAAAGTCCCAGTTATAAAATAAGTTCTGTGACTCTCTCTACACTTCTCTATTATACACTTGAAAATTGGTAAGGGTAGACCTTAAGTATTCGCACCAAAAAAAAAAAAGCTAATTAAGTGAGTTGATGGATGTGTTAACTGATTTTATTGGCAATAATCATTTTGTAGTATATACACGCATCAAATCATCACATTATATGTCTTAAACTTACAACAATGTTACATGTCAATTATATCTCAATAAATCTGGGTTAAAAATAGGCTCTATTATGTTGTCACATTATTTGATTTGGCAATTCAAAGCTATTCACTACAGAATAAGGAAAGAAAGAAAGGAGGGAAGGAAGAGGGAGAAAGGAGGGAGGGAAAACGTCTACATTCTGACACATGTTATCTTTACCCAGAACATTATTAAATATATTTTCACCAAAAAGAAAAAACTGAAGTTCCAGATATATTCTGTCATGTAACATACAAAATTTTTTTTCTGGAAATTTAAAATATTTCTCTAAAGAAACGATATGTCAGATTGGTTTTCTAAAAGGTAGCTCTTTAACAAGTAGTAAAGGAATGTAAAGTAAACATCCTAAAATCAGCTTAAATCTCTATCATCCTCGCCAAAATGTGAATACTTAGATCTAGATCTTTTTATTTTATGCAACACATATTCCAGGTGTGTGCTTAATTGACACTAGGCAAAAAAATCAATTACCATTCCCAAAAAAGAGTTCCCTTGAAAAATTATTTTTGAAGTCTGTCATACATTTTCCACTGTTTGACTCACAAAGTTATAAATTCTCTCCCCACAGAAATCCATTCCACAGCTAATACTAAAGTTCTATGTAGTCCATTCTTCTCTAGGGATCTAAAGATAATTCCATTCTTCAGTTTTAAGACATATTGGAAGGAAATCTTTACATCTGCTTGGAAGACAGGCTAATGTGACACACTCTCAACACACACACACACACACACACACACACAGAGAGAGAGAGAGAGAGAGAGAGAGAGAGAGAGAGAGAGAGAGAACTTAGAAAGCTCTAGGGGCAGTTCCTATATTTCAATCACACCTATAATTTTAAAACTTATTTTTAAAGTAGATACTTTAAAATCAGTAGATGCTTTAAAAACCGAGGTAAAGAAATCAACTTCAATAAGCCAAACCACTCCCGAGATTCCATCAGACTGCCTGAGGGCCCAAAAAGAAAGGTGGCTACCTAGTTGGGTTTTTTTAAGAACCATCCTTGATCATGTATTTGAATGTTTGGAACTATTAACATCAAACCCATCATCCTGATAGCTAACCCAATTTTCTTCAATTGCAGGATAATGTCATTCTCAGCAGGAAGGGAAAGAAGAAAAGAATGAATAAAACCAGAAAGCCTAGTTCAAGTTCTGTAGGACTAAGTTTTCTGTGTGGTATTGTGGAAGTCTGAGATCTCTGTTTCTTAATTGTTCCATCAGTAAAATAGACCTTCTTCGTAAGTATGGCTTTGTCCAAAACAAAAAAACAAACAAGAAAACAACTACCGGTAACAAACCAGAAACTGAAAACCAAATTATCAAATAAACGCCTTATCTATATGCAAATATATACAATTACATCTGTAATACTCTCTGTGTCATTCTTGATCATAAATTACTTGTTCTATGACATAGGATTCGATATGGTAAATGTAATTAGATGTTATACTTCCAATAGCTTTCTTTCATATTTTTGACTGTTCCATTCTAATGTTTTTCTAATTTCGAAACTCTATTCAGTTCCTTTGCTCTTATAGAAAGTGATACTTTTGCCACTGAATGGAAGTAATCTTTCTCTATTTCCTATTAACCTTCCATACCTCTTCAATTCCAAGTTATTGCCATGTAGGAGATGGGTAGTCATTGGGGGATTTCTATTTCAGAGAAAAACCAAAAATTTCTGCTTTGAAAAGTTAAGGCTTAGCATGCACCAGAGATTTACTTGGAAAAAAATAGATGCCCTTTCCAGTTCTACTCCGAGACTTCAAAAGTTTGCACAGAATTTCTTTGCTATCCCCACCCCTGATACGCTATGGAGTGCCAGATGGGTGAGAAGTTGAAGCATTTTTTTAATTTTTTGCATATTTTGACAGAACAAAGGTTTGCAACAAACTGCTAAGACCAAAGATTCCAGAATTTGACAGAGGTAAAATTCCTTAAAATCATGTGGAATTTCTGTGAAAATGGAAATGTTACATTGACTGGGGACACCGAATGAACAGCTCTTACATTAAACTGTTCAAACACTTAAAATATTAAAAGAATCCAGGCATCCTCAAGTTGTATCTTCAAGCCATTCTCCTGACACTCTTGTATTCAATACTCTGAATCTTGTACAACAAATAGGATCCCAAATGAGAGGTAATAAGCAAGAGACCTCCGAAGCCAAGATTTGTGCCATTATTTGTGTCTTGTTGGTCCCATTTCTACTGTATTCAATCATCTAGAATGATTTTGTGAAAGCACAAAATATCACTGCAGTGGCTGGTCTTATCCATCTAAGTGGGTTATGAATTAAAATCTCACTGCTGTGGGGAGGGATTAGAATTAACATTCGATACACGCTGTGACTGCCGAGCACTGACAAGTGAATAACATTTAAGGCTAATAGGTATTAGCAATAACAACAATTTTATTTTCAAACACAGTTATAGCTACCTTAGGGAGAAAATGCAATATATCCAGATTTCCCTTGAGGAAAACTGACAACAATTCATTATCTATTTGTGGAATATATCATATTTAGAAGATTTCTGTTCCAGGCCACCCATAGACTTCAATCCTTAGTAGAATGCACTTCAATAATTAGCACCAGAGGCTTCCATTTCAATTCTATTTCTTTGAGTAGAAATGGAAAACTAGCTTTTCTAAGCCTCTACCCATCTTTGAATTACCTACAAACTACGTAAAGAATACAATTGACTTTTCTCCCTTTTGATTAATATCAAAATAGGATGGAATGCATAACAGCTCAATTTGCTTTGGATCGTGTCAGGCTTAAGCATTTCTGATTCATCGCAACGGCATCTCCAATTCCAAGTAAAGCTTTTAGGAAATCAATTGCATCAGTTAGAAGTAAATTAGCAGACCTCCTTGATTGCTTTAACATCGTGGTCATAATTATAGAGGAAATACAAGTTCTCTCTTCATGCAGAAGATCTCCACTCTGCAGTTCTTTACAAGAACTCTATTACAAAACTGGTTTTGGTATGATGAATTTAGTTTAGCATAAAATCATTAGAACAAATTCCTTTTTTCCATCCAGTTTCCCTCTTAATAAAGGTTGAGTCCTGTACTTCCAGGGAGCTGTAGTTCAAAAATGTAACACTAAATTCATGTCACTTATTCACAATAATGAAAGTTAAAAAATATTTCCCACCATTCTGAATAATCACTATTGTTTTTGTTGACCCCGAATGGCAGAGTGATGTAATTTCCCCCATAGGAACATTTAAAATTCTGTGCAAGGGGATTAGACTTAAATTTTAAAATAGCTTTATTATCTTCCTGCATTCATTTTAATTTGATCAAATTATGATTCTCAAGGGTCCCCTTTTCATGTTGTTTATCCTAAAGGCCACATCTTACTATATAAAAGCTTCTCCGAAGGAGCAGATGACATTTCCAAAACCTAAGCAAACCTCTCCTCAGCACCTCCCCTGAGCCAGTAAAAAAGTTGCTCAGGGAAAATTGGTTAACAGTTAAGCTAATTTATTTCCAATCTAGCTCTCAGATCATTCCAATATAAACATGATCATATTAAGCAGATTGGCATGCACCCTGGAGAAAATTCAAGCTCGTTGTTTTTAAAAGAGGGATCCATTTGTGTACAAAGAGATTCATACCTAAAATAAAAGCTGTTATTATTGGAGGAAACTCAACAGACCTCACAGTCCCACCCCCAGGATGCTCACAAATTTAACCGAATGTCTAATTACATCAGCCGCAGCTATTAGCAGCCCTGTCAATTATTTCAAACTCTGACAGCTTTGTTGTTTCAAAAGGAGCAATTCTATTCCCACGGGGCCAGTCATCAGACTGGTATCATCAAGGTGGCTCAATAAAAAAAATTCATTAGTCAAAATAATTCATCAAGTGTAGTGGAGATTTCTTACTACAGCTGACTGTTATGTTGAGCACTTTTATAAAATAAAGAGTTTAAACCATGGTCCCTGCTTCTAACATTGTAGTGGGCTATGAAAACCATTCGAACTCAAGAAACAACTCACGAATTCAAATTAGAGACTCGGCACCAGTTTTTCATATACATTTCATATGTGAAACTGGGGACACTGATTCTATTTAGTCCTCAGCACCAAAAATATACTTAGTCACAGTTGTAAAGTACTATAAAAACTCAATGCATACTGGAAGATATAGTGCCAAAAAGAGAATATAAAGTAATTCGCTAATATTTGGGGCAAAGAAATGTCACAGGAATATCACAGAGATATCATATCAGCCTTGCACCTAGTCAATCTTAGTTCAGTCCTCAGCATGGTTCACTTAACACCACCAAGTACAACTCCTGAGCACAGAGTTTAGCCAGGAGTAATTCCAAGCACTGCCAAGTGTGGCCCTAAACCCTTGGACTGTCCCAAAATAAGTTAAAACTTTTTGTTTGGGTTTGGGAATCATACCCAGCGGTCATAAACAGACGTGCTCGGAAACTGCTTACTCAGGTTTGGCTCTTGGTTGTGCTCAAAGGATCATGTGACGTTAGGGGTCAAACCAAGGCTCTAACGTACAATTTATATGTTCTAGTTCTTTTAGCTAACCCCAGCCCTCATTAATAATTTCTGCATTGATCACATGTCAAAGAAACAATATCATGGAAAATTTGGGTTCGATAATACATAGCAAAATGAGTATTTCAATTATACTTTTAACTATTATAAATGAGCCTATTAACAAATTAATTCACATGGTGATTCTGATTTGTGGCTTGCATTCTTTTTCCCTCTCCCAGACAGGGTTAGTATATATTACAAGAATGTGTGGAAAAGTCATAGAAGAGCTGGCCATAAAAGAATTGCAAGAACTTAACTAGGTTAAATTTGGGGAGACAAGTGCTCCAAGCATGGATCTAAATTCTGGAAGTTAGGGAGTGAGAGATTCACCTGGATATTCATTTTGTGTCCTGGATGATTTCAGATCAAGTTTTTGTACTAAGAGGGGATGTACATCCTTTCCCCCACTTCTTAAATCATTTCTGTGGCTACCTATGCAATTTTCCTGTAAGAAGTCCTATACAGAAGTACAAAGTAAAACTATACTATCTTAACAGGAAAATGTAGTGTTGAGCCACAGAAAAGTTTCCTGGGATAAATTTATCATTTTTGTCCCCTTTTCCAATGTCTCTTAATATTTTATCATTTCTAATCTTTCTCTTAATGCCCATTATCCATTGGCTTTAAGAATGTCCTGCCAATAAATGCTTAAAGAATATCCCCTGGTAAACAGGTTTATGTTACCTGGATCATACTCAGTCAACCTAAAAATGGCTTCTCAGTCCTCACTGGGATTTCTCATTCTCCATCACAGATGGACTTTCAGCCTCTAGGTATAAGCTCCTATCTTCTTCCATTCTCCTAGCTGACCCTAATCTCTAATTACATAGAAACATGACAAACTTGCATTTTGCAAGTCCTTTCTTGTTCCATTTCCTTGTCACCCTGGTGAAGAAATAAAGGATCCTCGGTTAATGAGGCCCTATGGGAACCTACCTCCCACCCCTTTTCCCTCTTTTCCTCCTTCTTTCCCTTACTAAACAAACAAGTGGTCTTAAAAATTGGGTTCTCATATAAGAGATTTTGAAAAGTGCTTCTCATATTTTTAAATTGACATCCAAATATTCCATGTCATTTCGTGAAAAATATCATTGGCAGAGAACATAATTGCCTTCATCTCGCACATTTTGTAGCAACATTTAAAAATAAAACTATCACTTCATTATTTTAAACATGTCTGATGTTGAAAATATGTGAAGTCATGACAGTGATTTCATTCCAACCTTCAGTTAAAAAAATACATGAATAAACTCTTCTTTAATACTAGAAAATGTTATGTTATTTCTGTTACTCTTGGAATATACTGTTCCACTTCTCCAACAAAATTTCAACCAAATCTTATATATTTTATGCTTCAATGCTTTTTATTGATCGCCTTATCACACATATTTGCAAAAAAATATGTTGGTAAATTTAATTTTTTTCAATCTCCTAGGACCATAAGTTTCTAAGTGATAACATTTTTCTCCTATATTGAGTCATTAAACTACCATTATATGAAATTGATAATCACAATGCAATATATTTTATATTTTCACAAATATCTAATAATTGCATAAATAGAACCTAGATGAAAGTATTAAATAATATGGTGTTTTGCTATTATTTTGAGGACCCCTAGATAGTCTGACTTGTTACTAGAATGAGACAATGTTCTGTATCAAATTTATTCCTATTGTTTCATTTTTATATAAGTGCCTAGAACATTTTTACATAAATGGGTAGATAGAAATGAAAAGATTTGTATTATTACAATGTCATTCAATTCTTTAAGCTTCTAAGCTATGTGCCAAGAATCAAATGGAACTCTAGCATCAAAATTATTTTTAAATGATCTATCGACTGACAGTTCTATTAGACATTCTTTTCATTGCATTAAGAGGGGTGGGGAAATAATAGCTACTATGCAAATGGATTTATTACCCTTTCATTTAAGTCATTCATTCTCTCCCTATTAATGTTCTGGCTTTGCTTTATGCAAGGTCCATGCAAGAACCACCGGCACCATGGTAAATGGGAACAATGGGGACATTGGTGGTGGGAATGTTGCACTGTTGAAGGAGAGGTGTTCTTTTATGACTGAAAACAACTACAATCATGTATGTAAACATGGTGATTAAATAAAGATATTACTAAAAGAAAAGAAGAAAGAAGAAAGAAAGGTCTGCTCCTTCCCTACAAAGGGAAAAGAGCTCCAGAAAAAAAAAAAAGATGTGAGCAAAAGAAGTTAGATGACCACAGAAGGTGACTCAATTATCCTGACCTTAAAAAGAAAATACAAGGAAGTTGAAGAACTACCAATTGTATTGTGTAAAAATAATTTCTTACATCAACCTCAGTATATGAACATAAGTGTGAAAACCACTTACTGTAGACTGTCCAGAGATTTGAGTTACAAAGTGCTGGTAACTCTCAAACATCTGATCAATTCACTCTCCTGTGACAGAGTCACACTAACCTGTTGGCCAACTAACTCTACTGTTCTCAAAACCTGTTCCTTTTGTCTTGGTAACACTAGTCTGCCAAGAGTCACCTTTCTCTTTTAAAATACCATAATAACCACTTCAGCCACTTCCTCCATCCAGCCTGGTTCCTTCCAACCACTGTTCACACTGCAGAAAGAACAGTGAAAGGTATCAAATAAAACTGGATGCTGTTCTCATTAAATCTTTAGTAGCTTTCAAGCATTTAGAATAAAGCATAATCGCTTTATGACAGGCCAACATGGCCATTTGTGTCTGTGCTCAACCCATCTCCTGGAGATGTCCACAAATATTTTTGACATGCTGTGTTCTCTTTTAAAAATATTAATGAAAATCACAAGTTTATAATTATGTGACATTAATAATGTTTCTCATGCAATATCACATTCATCATCAATATACCCACTTCCACTTTCCCATCATCTTCTTTCTCTTCTCTCTACCCACCCTCAATCAATTGTGTGGATCTGTTCTCGTATTTGACATTTTAATTTTTAGCCAGTTTGAACTATATTGCAATTTTCAGACTTCAGGACCTACACAGACCTACATACATGTTATTTTTTCTGTCACTTTAGTATACTTTATTATAACTTGCTTTAACAATTACTTCTCTGTTAAACTTCTGGTCACTGTTAAGTCAGATTAGAACCTTTCACACCCGGCAGTGATCCTCAAATTATGGCCCGCAGGTCACATATTGTATTTGTTCCCATTTTGTTTCTTCACTTCAAAATAAGATATATACAGTGTGCATAGGAATTTATTCATAGTTTTTGCTTTTACTATGGTCTGGTCCTCCAACGGTCTGAGGGTCAGTGAACTGCCTCCTGTTTAAATAGTTTGAGGATCACTGTTTCACAGGTAGAGTCCTGAAATTTCCAATTTCTTTATAATAGTGTGAATCATTCTGAAGCAATCTGTGTAAAGATCCATCTCATCTAGGGACTATGAGTTTTATACTTCAAGGAGCGTATGTTTACCTTACTATTAAACCTGAAAAATACTAGTGAATCAAGAAAAACATCTTCTTACCAATTCATAATCAAAATTGTATTATCAGCGCATTCAGCATTCCCATCCGAATATTTGTTTGAAATATATTATCTCCCTTTATCAAATGAAGGTAAATTCCAAAATCTGATCTGCTGACTCATAGGAGCATCAGAGAATTCAAAGCAACCACATATGGAGATGCGAGTGACAAGAATGTACTTGTCAAGAGATGCCATTAAAGGAAATGCCGGTTCTCTTGAGAAGACACTGCAGCTTGTATCACACAGAATCATAACAGCCATCTACCTGAATACAGGTAGGAATTTTGATTTTAACATTTTCCTGTATACTCGAAGGAGGTTTAAAGTCAAAGTTATTCATTTCTTATGGACCCCATGTACTATATTTATGCCTGCCTTGCCTTTTATACTCTATACACCATTCATAATTTTTGTCTGCATGCTCACAGTAATTGACTATTAAGTATTGCAAATTTCTTTTGTATGAGAAAAATTACCAAAAACAAATGGATAATTGGTTTTAATAAAAACAAATGAATACATTCCAAAAAGCATTGTGTTTATTAAGAGCAGGGTTTAATTGTATCCCCTAACAGTGTTTGCTTTATTAAGCCACACATTACATTTTGCCTTCAAGGATAGTATCTTTCATGGTAAAGTAGAGCAATATGATAAGCCAATGGCTGTGAAATGATCAATTTTTCACTTAGGTAGTCAGAGGGAAGAATGCCTTCCAGATCAACACACTCAAAGGAATTCCTAGATCATCAATAAGCATCAGCTATAAAAAAAAAATAATTAACCTACCATTTTAACCATTTTCATGGTATTTTCCTGCTTGTACTCACTGATACCTCAATGCCTGTTATTGATGAATAAATGTTGACATATGCTTTTTCATGTTATACTTTGAATGTTTTGGTAGTTTCTGTTTAGTATTCCCTTCTGTGCACTTCGAGGAATTCTATTTTTGAGTAAGGCTGCCTTAGGGATTTTGAAACTATAAGATCTTCTACAAAAGGCAAAGAACACTGCACTTCCAGTGTTCTTTCCTCAGACCTCTCCACTGCCCTATTTCTCATCCCCACAAACATATAATCATTTTGTCATTTTTCAAGTTCTAAGCCTTGCTGCTGTATTTTCCATTTCCTCATATTGTACTTCCAATCTGCACCACTTATCCTGTGTCACCCAGCCATCACAATAATCACCTTACAATGGGAATCATTTTTATCATTTTGCTCCACTTTAGCACCAAATAAAATCAACACTTGGCAAATATTCGCTATTCATTCATTTCACAACTCAAAGCATTCTCTCTACTCTGCACACACACACACACACCATGTATCTCAATAGAAGGGATCAAAGTTGATTTCAACTTTGACCTCCTGGAGATTCTAGTCTAGCAAAGAAAGACACAATAGGCAAATAACTATACATAATTCAAGATTATAAGTATAAAAGTAAGTAAGTGGTTTTACATTAGAGTACAGTAATGGAAAGGAGGATTTCTTTTTGTCAGGACATTGAAAAAAGCATCTTGGAATTGTTACATTCAATCTGTAAATAACGAGAGCTGAAATAAAGATGATAGAGGTCTAACATGAAATCAGAAGGAAGACAAAGAGCCTGTGGATCATCATATGAAGCAAAATCAAACTTGAGTTTTGTGTAGGTAAAAAATGGATGAAATATACCAAGAATAGAGACAGAGAGTGGAAGGTCATTGCTAGTTCAGTAAGAGACCAGCTGGTTCACTTTGGCATGTTGATGACAGAAGCAGGCAACAGTAGAAGGCTTTGAGATATATAAAAGTGGAAAACTAAAAATTAGGTGACAAATTAGATGTGAGAAGAAAAAGGTACAGATTAAAGGTGCTGTTAGAGTTCTTTCCCCAACAACTGGGTAGAGAGAGGAAGTTCTTATTGAGATAAAGAATACTTATAATGGATCAATTTGGGGACAGAAAGAACCCAATGTTCCAATTTAGTCATGATAAGCTTGGCCAGTATGAAAACAATTGACAAGAGATGTTGAGATGAAGTTGATAAGGCCATGGATAAATAAAATAGGATAGACATGAGAAGAAAAAACATTCATATTTGGGGCAGATTTGATGAAAAAAGATCCAAACTATGAAGGCAAAAGTAGTTAAAAATCATTACATGTATTTTGAGTGTTGAGGTCATTGAATGCTATGCTGAGTAATGCCTGAGAATAGGAACATAAGAGATGTGACCAGTGAATGAGTGTGTGAAGGTCATTCCTAACCTTGACAGGAATAGTTCTGCATAATGCCAAGATGAAAAAAACAAGATCTGAAATAAAGCATCAGTAATATGAAGATTGTTATTTAAAGAGGGTGAGGACCAGAACAACAAGAATAGAGCTGATCTGTGAGAGACTCGTGAGGTCAAAGAGGTTAAATTTGTTTCTGAACAGGAATCTGATTGTCAGGAAGAGATCAATGATTTGAACAGAAGGGACACATTAGACAAGGCAGGAAATTGGAAACAGAGTCCAGTGAAAAGAATGGGCTATGATAGAAAAATAGGTATAAGGGACCAAAAAGATAGTACAGTGGTAGGGTGTTTGCTTTACAAACAGCCGATCCAGGATGGAGGGTGGTTCGAATCCCGGCATCCCATATGGTCCCCTGTGCCTGCCAGGAGTGATTTCTGAGTGCAGAGCCAGGAGTATTCCCTGAGTGTGGCCAAGTGTGACCCAAAAAAAGAGAGGAAAAGAAAAGGAAAGGGAGCAGATGTGTGAGAGATTTTAAGAGTAAATGCTGGGAAAGAGTCATTTCAGGACATGGGTAAGTGGGGGATAGACTAGAATAGCAGTTCTGTGCTGACTGGCTATTAAGGCTGTAATGATGCATTTAGAAGAAAACTAGGCAGTCCTCTTTGCATGCTTCTTTCTCAGAAATATCCAGAGGTTAGCAAGGAGATGATGAATAACATACTTAGAGTATCAGAGTTTTTTGAGAAATAACAAAGAGAAAGATAAAGGACTGAGGTATTTTCTCCAAGGGAGTTATTAGGGGAGACAACTGCAAGATCAGCACAAGGTCAGGAGAAAAAAAATAAAGGAGAGAATGAGGAAGGTGAAGAGGAAGAGGAGGTAGTAGAAAGGCAATTGTCTGAAAAGGATGAGGAACAACTGATGGAGCAGATGAATGTCAACTATACAGAGAATAGGATAATGGCAGGATCCTATTCCCAAATCTCCAATGAATGAGAAGAATATTCAAGATATCAATAGATGAAAGTAAGGATTTGGGAATGAATATGAGATATTTCATCGGAGTCTAGACAAAAAAAAAATCTAAGTTTTCTGTTATAGGCAAAATGATCAGCCTAAACAACGTATGAACAGAGGAAAACAACACGTGTTTCACCGTGCTTAAATATTTTATTTTCTTTAACATTTTACTGGAAAATTTTTTTTATCAGGCTTTTGAAGGGAAAGAGGAATTTATTTGGCTTAAAGGGTGATATCACTGTTCTGATGCTGAAACTGGTACTTCATTTTCTCCTCTGAATTCTATGTTTTCTCCCAAAGAAATCTGCATTTGAGGAAGTAGAGGTGGGAATGAAAAAAAAATAGCCTCCACTGGTTGGGCTTTCGGAGAAGCCAACTTCAAACAGAAATTGGCTATATTAATAATACAAAGACTTTTTTTCTGGCAGTTCAACCATAGACTTCTGGATAGTTTCCCAGGCTTCTGATATACACTTTTCTATTAGGTTCCATTAACAATGATACATTATCGGTTATATACATCCATTCAAAGAAATGTACCTTTTACTATTACACAACTACTTTAAGAATTTCTGTTTTTCCATTTAACAAGTTTTCTCAATAATATTAAACTTCCTCTCTAAAACATAATCCTGACAGGTTTATTGTCTCCTACTGGATCATCAACTAAGATTTTAAGCACAGTTCTATTGTTATTTGTCTAGGCTGTTTTCAAACTTGGAACCCAATGCATAATGTGGAATGAAGAACCGCAGGCATAAATCTCAAGAGACAGTTCTAATTAGTATTAACTGTAATAAATCACTTCAAAGAGAATTATTTGGCCAGAGAGAAGGGAGGTTTTTAGGGATTTCATGACATGTCCTACAATTATCTCCCAAGACATTTTGTATGAGCAGTGTCTAGGACTTTGTAATTTGTCATGTAGAGATATTATCTTTGCTTCCTTTCTTTCCTTCTTTTTAACAGATTAAAAAAATCTAGGGCCCAAATCCAAGGCTTATTTATAAGTCAAATTCCATTCCATAACCTGATTGTGCTAGATGAACCAGAATAGATCTGTTCCAAAATGCAATAGGTAATAACATTCCATGCAAAACCCTGTTGCAGTGAAAAGACTTTTCCTTAGTGTCTTTCTTCTTTCTATCCCGAATGCTAATTATCTCCTCCTGTTGACATTTTGACCATACCAGTCCTTTCTATAAAATCTTCCCAAACGCCCTGGTTTAAATTTAACTTCCTTCACAATTTTTATTTCCTATTTACAGATTTGCTCAGACCTATTCCCTAACTTCCAAGAACCAGATGATTACCAGCTGCCTAGCCATTCTCTTTAAATGTCCTGCTGTAATCAAATTTAATTTCTGGATGAAAACTTCCAGGTAAACACAAATTGCTATCATTCACAATTTTTCTATTATGTTCCATTATATGCTTTATTATTCTCCAAATTTCTGTCTGTGTTATTCTTCTTCCTCACAACGGGTTTCATTTTGATTTGTTAGACATCTTGTCCACTCCTCATCACTAAATCACTTTCCATTTCAGATTTATTTTGCTGGAGTTCTTCAAAACTACAGTTTCTTTCTCAGACATTTCTAACCCTTTGTAATAATAAAATGAATGTTCTGTATTTGTCAGGTTCAAAATTACATTTCCTACTGGCTATTGCTTGCAGTAGGACTGTAATAGTTGCTACACAAAACTAACAGAATAAAAAGAACAAAGAACCAAAATTACAACATTATAATATCTTACCCATTTCAGTGGACAAATAAGCCTTTCTCATATGCTATGTGATAGCTTCTAAAGAAAAGCAATTTTTTTTCCAGCATGAAAATCTCCTCTTGATAGCCTGAAATAGTGATCCAGTTTATGACTGGGATTTAGGACTTTATTCTACTGTAATTTTCTGTTTTCCAATTTTCTGGGAGGAAAAGATGGCTATTCCCAAACTTCAATTAGAATAAAACATGTTGTTGAAGTTAAATTAATTGTTGCACTAAGAAAAAAACATAGAAGTAAGAAAGAGACACTTCTACACTGGCATTCAAAAGGAACACACAATGTTCATAAAATTTTTTTCTGAAGTTACTACCTTAAAATTTCTTTGTGTGGTATGCAAAAAATAAGTTGATTTCTTTGGTGCACCGAAAGCACACACAGTAAGAAAGATACTGTACCTGAACCCTGCCATCTGTTTACCCTGGCATCACATTTGTCACTGTTCTTTTTTATTTTCAAATAAAAATATCTTTATTAAGCACATGGTTAAAACATGTTTGTAGGTTGGTTTCAGTCATAAAAAGTACATCCCCCTTCACAGTGCAACCTTCACACCAATACCCACCTTTGCCCTCCTCTCCTATCCATGCCTGTCTTTGAGACAGGCATTCTATTTCTCTCTCTATCTTTGTTCTGATAGTTGTTAACATAGTAATTTCTCTACCTGCATTCACCACTGTTTGTGGTAAGTCTCATATCGTTAGCTGATCCTTCCAGCTGTCATCTCTATTGTCTCTAGGTATTATTATCATACTACCTTTTATTTTTCTTATATCCCACAGATAAATGAGAATATTTAAGTCTGTCTCTCTCCCTCTGATTTATTTTACTCAGCATAATAGTTTCCATGTCCAGTCATGTATAGGAAAATTTCATGACTTCATTTTCCTGACAGCTGCATAGCATTCCATTGTGTATATGTACCACAGTTTCTTTAGCCACTCATCTGTTGTTGAATAAATGGGTTGTTTCCAGCTTCCAGCTATATTGTAAATAGCCTTGCAATGAACATAGGCCTATAGAGGGCATTTTTGTATTGTATTTTTGTGTTCCTAGGGTATATTCCTAGGAGTCATACTGCTGGATTATATGGGAACTCAATTTCCAGTTTTTGAGGAATATCCATATTGTTTTCCAGAAAGGCTGGACTACATGACATTCTCACCAGCAATGAATAAGAGTTCCTTTCTTTCCACATTCCCACCAGCACTGATTGTTCTTCCCTTACCTATTATGATTGGTCAGTCCATAGGCCAAAGCTATCTTCTATTAGTTTTTAATTTCCCTCTAAGTTCTATTATTAATATTATTATTTAAATTAATTAATTTAATTTACTATATGACTTCTATAAGTCATAGCATAGAAATTTTTATCTTTAATTTTAATGATGAAAAGGGTCATATTTTTGAAAATGATAAACTAATAAGAGGCATATTAAGTAAAACAAAAATAAGCTTTGGATTATAATATTCACTAGAGGTGGTCATAAAGAGGAATGGAGTGGTAAATCATGACAAAGATAGCATACATATAGTCAAATATAAGCTTCCTGCATTATAAACTGATATTGATTTTCAATGAAATACAGTTAAATTTAATTGGCATTATATTACATTAGAAGCAATGAACATTTCACTATTTGATAAATTAATACATAAATAAACTAGATATGGGCATTAAACATAATGGTTTTCTAAAATTACTAATTCTCCTGAAATTCACTTCCTTATGCAAATAGTTCAGAAAACTCAATAATCAATTGAAAGATTTTCTTCCTGTGACCCAGATGGCTCTGCTCACCAATCTATAAATCACTGACAGTGGGACTGGAGTGATAGCAGAGCAAGCAGGATGCTTGCATAGCATGCAGCCAACCCAAGTTCAGTCCTCAGCATCCCATATGGTTGCCCTCACCTATGCTCAGAGTCAGGAGTAATGCCTGAGCACCGTCAGGTGTGTCCCCAAAACCAAAACCATATAACTTACATATCCCAAAGGGTTATGTAATAATAATTCCAATTTCCAAAATCCCACAATTTAAAATATTGGCATTTCTGTTCAAGTTGATTACAGCCTGTTTTCAAAGGCTCCTGTTTAAGCAAAACTGAATCTCTTAGTTACCCAGGTGTTGTATGTTTTAGCTTACTGCAATTCTATTGAGGTTTAAGTCACTTGCAGACTTTTACACACACACACACACACACACACACACACACACCATAATACTTCATTGATTTTCACCACTTCCTTATATGACATCAGGAAATCTTTTAAGAGCTTCATAAAATTAGGTGCTTTCATTTAATCTAGACCCCAGGCCCTGTGTGTTCTGCTCAGTATCTGTCCTGCTCTTCAACTACAGTTCTTGGGACCTAACGGTCTCTGTGGTCTCTTAAATCAATTCTTTTATTTTCCCTTCTTAACTTCTTTCACTTTTTATATCAGTCTCAACTGCTACTTCTGGCAGTCACCTAACTATTCTCTGTAATCCATTAGTTTTAATATTTATATATTTTTAGATTTAACACATAAAAAAGATCATAAAGTCTTTCTCTTTCTCTGACTTATTTCACTCAGCATAATGCTCTCAAAATCATATTATCACAAAATCAAAGTCATATTATCACAAATGGAAGGAAATGTCATTCCTTTTGTAGCTGATTAATATTCCTTTGTATATAGAACACAATTTGCGCATCCATTTATCTATCGGCTGACATTTAGGTTGTTTCTGTATCTTGGTTATTATAAATAATGCCACAAATAACATGGCATTCTATTATGCCATTTGTTTGGCTTAGTTTGGGTGCACTCAACATTGCTCAGGGATTACTCCTTGATCAGCACTCAGATATTACTACTAGCAGGATTTGTAAGTGGCAGCATATGTTGGGAATAAAACCCAAGTTGGCCATATGCAATGCAAATGCTCTACATACGGCACTATCTCTTTACCCCCAAAATACATCTTTCTGGATTTGTATTTTCATTTCTTCCAAACAAATACCCATAAATGGGATAACTAGATGATATGGAATTCTATAGCTAATTTATTGAGGAACCTACTTAGTACTTTTTTACAGTGACCACACCAATTCACACTCTTACCCATGGCTCAGTTTTTCTACACTAACACAACAAAACTTATTATTTCTTGTCTTTTCTATAACGTGCACTTGAATTTGCCAGATATAAGGAAATATTGGTATGCTTTTAATTTTCATCTTCTTGATAATTAATGACATTGAGCCCCTTTTCCCTGTACTTAGCAGTCTGTATGCCTGGTTTGGAAAAGAAATCTATTCAAAATTTCTGCCCAGTTATTAATGATTCTTTGTCTTTCATTAATATTTTCCACAAGTTCTTTGTAAACTTTCATGCTAACACCAATTAGAAATCATATCCATAAATATTTTTGTAAATATTAATCGAGGTCAATGGTAGCCACTTCATTCTATTTACTCACTTCACATAGTAGTCGGTTTGACTACCTCCTTAAGAGACAAGACACAGTTTGGCATTAAGTAGCTCACCCAGTGTCAGAATATCCAGCCTCCATGAATATCCAGAAAAATTCTTCTCTCCTTATGTTCACCTTTGATCCCTCTCCCACCATGGCAATGCCTATCTAAACCAGCACCCAACAAAACCTCACCCCACAAATCACCTCTTTTCTCTGCTTCACCAAGTGTCTTTTGGTCTTTATTGTTGACTGCCCTTCATCTCAGCCTGCAAGCATGCTTCAGTACTCCCAATCTTTTATAATTTGGGATGTCTTCCCTAACAACTTCTTGGAACTCTCTTTGTGTTTTTTGAACAATTCTACACTCCTAACTATTTTTTGTCATGTGTCTTCCATTGACTTTCCAGCAAAATTTTTGCCCTTTCCTGAATATTGGACTCCACCAACACTCTTGGGGAACCTCACATAGGACCCAACTCTTCTCAACTTTCTCAGCTCTGAAGACTTCAACTATCTTTTCACACAACTCACTTCCAAAACGCTATCTCTAGTTCTTTATCCAGATTCTACCTAGAGGTCTCAAATTTAACTGACTTTTAGTCACCAGACAAAACCCATTATTGCTGCCAGGTTGAATATATCATGAATGCAGTTTTCTAAACTAGTACTTGGAAAACTTTCTATCACGTCTTACTGCTCCTTTTTATTCTCCCTCCTTCTGCTTAACATTGAATTATTCCACAAAGATTAAGATAAAAGGGATTCTTAATTTTCTAATCCTTCCTAGTCATGCAGATGCTTTAATCGTTCTACAGAAGATCCAAAGAGATTATCTATGTAGGCATATCAGTATATATAGATTAGGAAACCTCTAACAACAGGATAAATCGGAAATTTAGTAATATGATATTAAATATCAAAGTCCAAAGCTCAGATCTGGTCCTAGTTTAGCTGTGACTCTCTCATGGTCTTCCAGTTTCTCTTACCATATTGAATCAGCTCCATGTCTAGAGCATACCAGATGCTTTCCCAACTCTGCCTACACTATTAAGAATATTTGTCTCACCTGATAAAATTTAGTTATCATTTGAGACCCGGACCTATAACATGACCTTTGCAAACTGTTTCTTGCCCTAATCTTCTTTGAAGAATTGAGCATTTCTTCATCTGTGCTTTCCTTGAAAATTACATGTCACTTTACATGAGCACTTAATCTCTGTGTGGTATGAGCCTCAACTGGATGTCCTCTTGAGACAATGAAGCCATAAAAGGCTGAAATTATGTTCTATTCTATACTTTATATCCCCAGGACCCAGCTGTGATGAACCAAATTGTGTTTCCCCAGATTCATATATTGAAGCATTAGCTTCCCAATATGATGATTTTGGAGACAGAACTCTGGCAGATAATGAAGTTTAGATAAGGTCACAAAAGTGGGCCCATCAGGATGAGAATTGTGACCTTTTAACAAGAGGCACCAGAGATCTAATTTTTCTCCTCTCCTCCTCCACACTCTTTTCTTTCACTTTTTCCTTTATATTCACTTTTCCATCATGTAAGGACCCTAGTAAGGTGACCAGTTTTAAGCTACCAAGAGTGCTCTCTCAGATACTCATTCTATTAGCTTCCACATCGTAGACTCCTAGACTCTAAGAGAAGTAAATGTCCACAATTTAATGTCCTCAGGCTACAGACTTTTATTACAGCAGTCTAGCTGACTCATACAAAGTGTGTTATAATATAATAGAATTGTTTTATATAATATAATATTTTGTGTTTTAAATATTTGTCACATATAATTATTAATGTCTAAATGTATGCATAAGAATTACAAAGGACATGGGATACTTAACAACTAAGTGTCAAGTCTCACAAAATCAAAGGAAAGCATCATAGGAATCTTACCACATTTTATAGCAGAAAATAAGACATAACTTGTTTAGATAACTCTAAACAATCTTGTCTTTGGGGAGATATATGCTTATATAAAAGGATCAAAATTAGACTATGCATGGACTGAATTTTGGTTCTCCCACTGTAGGCCACTGAAACTCAACCTAAAATTCAAAGCCTTTTACTCTGATTTCTTTGCATGTCTTTGGGGATCACTGCTGCAGACAATGGTTAATTCAACCACTTCCTGCATCAGACCACAGGCTGGCCAATGAACTAGTATGGTTTGTTTTAGTATATAGTCCCATTGTTTTAAAATACTGATGTGTTTTTATGCCAATGATTATCTGAGAGTAAAATATGTGACAACCAGGATCCCCCTGGGTCCATGGTACAGGACCTAGACTAAGACAATCCCAAACCTTAGTAAAAGTAGTTTTTCCTGAGACAGGTTAAAAGCAGTTTTTCAGGCAGGTTAAAAGGTTAGGTACTTGGGGCCTGAGCGATAGTACAGTGATAAAGCATTTGGTTTGCATGCAGCTGACCCAGGATCAGGATGGACTTTGGTTCGCTCTCCAGTGTCCCGTATAGTCCCCCAAGCCAGGAGTGATTTCTGAGCACATAGCCAGGAGTAATCCCTGAGCATCACCGGGTATGGCCCAAAACAATAACAACAACAACAACAACAACAACAACAACAACAACAAATGGTTAGGTACTTTTCTACTCTTAGCTAAAGCTTCCACTCTGAGACAAGGTGGAGGGAGTTAACTGAGAAATAAAACCTCAAAAGAAATGCAGGAATGCCAAGACCCTCCCATATCTGCTAGGATAGAGGAATGAGGCGGGTCTGGAATGTTCCACCTGATAAGGCCCCCTGGACAACCAAAATTGATTCAGATGAATCAGAGATAAGGTAAAACATCAATGCTACGAAATAATGTGCTTTTTGCACATATTGATATAAACCAGTCGTACATATGATGGAAATTATAGGCCAATATAAGCTGTAAAGGTTGAACTGTTTGTGTTAATCAATGAAATACTTATGCTGTTAATGCTTGAGATGCCAATGTAAACTGGCTAAGATTTTGCTTCTGGGTTCTTGTCAAAACTCCCTTGATTGGATGAGACTTGAACCTCAACTAGTTGAATAAACTCTCTTTTGCATCTTGCATTATTAGAGGTGATCTCTGACTCTCAGTGCCTACTTGGGTGGTCAACTCAGACCCTAACAAGTGAAGGTGGAAGGGGCAATGATTAATATTTCCTGTGTCCAAGCGATATGGAGATTCCTCCAAAAACTGGAAATTGAGCTCCCATACGATCCAGCAATACCACTCCAAGGGATCTACTCCAGGAACACAAAAATACAAAAATCCCTTCCTCACACCTATATTCATTGCAGTGCTATGTACAATATCCAGACTCTGGAAACAACCAATATGCTCTTCAATAGATGAATGGCTAAAGAAACTGTGATACATATACACAATGGAATATTATGCAGCTGTCAGGAGAGATGAAGTCATGAAATTTTCCTATACCTGGACGTACATGGAATCTATTATGCTGAGTGAAATTAGCCAGGGAGAGAGAGAAATACACAGAATAGTCTCACTCATCTATCATAATTTATTTTTTAAGAAAAATAAAAGACATTTTTGCAATAATTCTCAGAGACAAAAGAGAGGAAGGTTGGAAGGTCTAGTTCATGACATGAAGCTCACCACAAAGAATGATGAGTTCAGTTAGAGAAAGAACTACATTGAGAACTATCATAACAATGTGAATGAATGAGGGAAGTAGAAAATCTGTCTAGAGTACAGGCAGGGGTGGGGTGGGGAGGAGGGAGATTTGGAACATTGGTGATGGGAATGTTGCACTGGTGGAAGGGGTAGAGTTCTTTACATGACTGTAACCCAACTGCAATTATATTTGTAATCAATGTGTTTAAATAAAGATATTAGTAAGAAAAAATATTTTTGTGTCCATTTCAGCAGAATTATATGCCAGTTTGTTAAATTATGTAAAAGCAGTATTCACATGCTATTGAACCAGTTAAAGGTTGAAAGCTTTATTAGCGTCCATGGAAGCCCACCACCTCAAATGAAGATTCCAAATTCAACAAGAATTCAAAGAGCAAAACAGGTTTATTGATTCCAGCTAGCTGCGGTGACTGGATCTGCCTTGCAGATGAAACCATAGGCCCCGAGCAACTTGGGGAGGCATCTTATATAGGCCAAAGGGATCTTAAGGGGAGGGTCAGTATGGAAAGCAAGGTTTGTAAAATGCACCAATCTCTAATCCAGGTTTAAACATAGTGTCCAATCTGTCAGTCTGTCCATCTTCCACTCCAATTATGGCAGGTCCTCCTGAAGGGGGCTATTCTTAGACTGGTGTTTTTATTCTTTTAAGTTTGAGCAACCTTGTTACATGGGTTGTGCATTCTGCCAGATGTGTGTTATCGGTTGATTGGGATGGGAACATTCTGCTTAAAGTTCAGGTCGACCTGCTCAAGGCTTGGGAAGATTTCAAGGGTGGGTGGAAGGGGGTGGGAGACAAGGAGGGCAGTGGAGACAAAGGCAAGAATCACAGGCATTGTGAGCATCTTAAGCATCTATAACAGTTACATTTGGGTACAATTGACAACTAAGGCATTTGCCTTTCATGCAGAAGGTCATCAGTGGTTCAAATCTCGGCGTCCCATATGGTCCCCTGAGCCTGCCAGGAGCAATTTCTGAGCATGGAGCCAGGAGTAACCCCTGAGTGATGCTGGGTGTAACCCCCCCCCCAAAAAAATTGGATTATAATCAGCTACTATTACTTGTCACATCTCTATTATATGGCATATCATATCATACTAGATAGTCCAATCTCAACATTCCCCCCCATTTTTGAGTTCACACTGAGGAATCCTCCTCAGGAACAGCATCATAAGCATACTGCTGGCTTAAGACTAGAAATTGCACAGTATTAATGTGATCCTTAATATAGGCAACAATCCTATTCAGGACCCAGGGGTGGTTGCTAAGGGAGCCTTTTCAGCTAGGAGTACACTTTACTAAGGTTTGGACTTGTCTTCATGGACTTAGGGGGAGAATCTTGGTTCTTACACTTTGCAAGCATCAAGTTCTTGGGATGGATGGCTTACCTGTGCTAAATCACAGGAGATGTTCTATTCTAACTATTGTCCACTTAATGTATGGATTATCTGTGCTGTCCATGCTGCCTGGTGCTAAACAGAGGGATGTGTATATTCTAAGCTTGTGATTTGTTGAGAAGCTGTTTTCTACTTAACTAGGGGCTTTAATCATATCTTATTTTCTGGTAGTTCACCAGGATATCTGGCAAAATGTTTCATTAAAACTATAAACAATGTAGCCAAAAGTTAATCTTATATTTCCATCTGTTGTCTTTAAATATAGTCTTAGA
>PVKC010001849.1:0-47292 GCA_004027635.1 Crocidura indochinensis
CAGTATGCTTTCCATCTGAAGTTTATCCTTACATATTAGTTGAAATGATAGTGATTGAAATAAATCTGAAATGTTCAGAGTCATGTAGCTCTTAAGTAAGCAAACCTCATTTTCCAGTGTTCAGTAGGCATTCAATTCCATTCCAATGCCTGAAAAAATATAATGGAGAAATCAATGTGGATTT
Organism: Crocidura indochinensis; assembly: GCA_004027635.1. Taxonomy (NCBI): domain Eukaryota; kingdom Metazoa; phylum Chordata; class Mammalia; order Eulipotyphla; family Soricidae; genus Crocidura; species Crocidura indochinensis. Next base: position 185 of record PVKC010001849.1, read on the forward strand.
TAAAAGGAGAGAGAAAAATACCATGTAATAATTGCTTCATCTCCTTGAGGAATATCACATTAGAACAAATCCTATAGACTGAGTTGCTCTTCCATTAGTTTCTAAATAATGATGAGAACTAAGTCTTTTTTTGAAAATCTTACCAGATTTTTTTTTCTTGTTTTTCCGTGATGTGTGCTTCTCTCTGATGCAAAATTTGCTATTATTTGGTGAGGTTTTATTTCTTATTACAAATCTTTATTTAGGTTGAGAATGTGCTCTAAGATGTATAAAATCCTTGTTTTAAATTCACACACAATTCACAAACACATATGAGCTTTGGTTAAGAAGTTTATGACTTCATGGTTGGCACTGACATTTTCTATTCAGGGAGTCTTATCTGCAGAATCTTGCCCCATGACGTGCTTTAGACAATGCATCTTTTCTGATGCTCACAAAAGGCCTTGTCCTTCTTCACAAACTCACCTATGCCTAACTAATATAATATACTCCAGCCTCTAAGCCACCATTTAAAGTCCCAGCTTCTTCAAAAATCTCAATGTCCAGCATGGTTTCACACTATTTTTTTCCTCTAAATCCCAAAATCCATTCACATACCATCATGACTTACATTTAAACTTGCCTCTTCAAATCCAGATGTTTGAAACCTTAGAGATCTTCCCAAGGCTATGTTATGAAAACAGAGAAGTTGTTAAACTTTTAACCCCAAAAGCAATTTGAGAGGAATATGTTAGGGCCATACCTTGAGATGCTCAGAGCTTACTCCTGGTTCCATAGGAGATCAAACCAGAACTGGCCAAAAGCTAGATAAAAAGCTAAAACCCTAAATAGTGTCCCTACCCTATAAAATCTCTATCCTATACTTTCTCTACCATATACCATTTCTCTGAATCCCAATTCCAAGTTTATTTATTTCCTTTAAATCACTTGCAATATTTTCTTAAAAGCATACATGCTCTTTCCTTATATGCCTAATCAAAATATCAACCCCCTGGATGATTGCAAAGAAATAATCCTGTTTTATGTCTCCCATGCAGTGATTCACAAACATGATATTTTGGCTGTTTTTAAGATGGTCAATTAAATAAGAATCAGCAAGCATACTTGCTAATATATAAATTCTCAGCCCAAGTCAGAGGTTTTTCATTTGGTATGACTGAATTCCCAATGCATTACCTTCCACATTTGAATCTTACATCCAAATCCATTTGAATAATTCTAAGTAATAAGTTGATAATTCTGAAATGAAAGAATCCATGTAATTCCTGCATGTTTCTAAATAAATGAACTAAGGAACAAAATGCATTGTTTAAGACAAACGCTGTGTTATCAAAGAATTAACATTAATTTCCTCATTTAATCATTTTGAAGTAAAATTTTAATCTTACTAAGTCTCAATTTCTTCTTGTGTAAATTTGAAGAAATAACATAGGCAGCACAATGTTTATAAAAGCTGGAACATTTTCTTGAAATATAGTAATTTATGTATTTCTGAGATTCACATATTAAAACTTTGCTATTTTCCATTTAAATATGCCTCTGTTCAGTTACAGCTTCCTTTTAAGGAAGCATAGTTGAGCTGAAAATAGACACTTCCACAGATTGCATATATGTCTTTTAAGATACATATATGGAAATACACATACATACATATACATTTAATATTGAGATGTATTACATAGTGCTAATCATTTTTTTTACTTTCAGTTTTAGGAAAATGTTTGCTATTCAATTTTTTATTATTGTTTACCACTCACATACACATATATATTTATACTTATGTCTTCATGATATAAACTATTATGTTTATATTTTCACTCTAAGTGAATCAAATATAATCTTTAAAATCATTGCTAATTATATTAGTTCCTGAAAATTGCAATAAGAATAGAGATGATGGGGTCGACGAGGTGGCGCTAGAGGTAAGGTGTCTGTCTTGCAAGCACTAGCCAAGGAAGGACTGCAGTTTTGAGCGCTTAGCCAGGAGTCACCCCTGAGCATCAAGTGGGTGTGGCCTGAAAAAAAAAAGAATAGAGATGAGAAGGGCTTTCTTTTCCCCAAAACAGAGATTCACCATCTGCAAAAGAAGTTAGGTTTAAAGCTTGAAATAAGTCTTTCAAAATTATCTGGGTAAATTGCTGGGCTGATTTGTTTTGCCTTTTTACTGAAGAACTTGAACTTAACATTACTTGCCCATGTGGAGAGTCACATTCTTTGGCAAACCACCAGCAACTCTAAAATATTCATGACTTACAAAAGAATACTTTGAACTAGATTTACATTTCTTCTGTTTAGCGAATTTTTGGGAATATTCTTTTAGATAATGATATTAAGGTCAACAGACCAATCTGAAAAGTGTGTTAATTTAATCTGACACATGGTTGACCCATTGCCAAGGACTAGACTTGACAAAAATCATGCTAACCACCAATTCCTGTTTATCGGGAGGTTAGGGGTGTCTCAGAACAGAGAAAACAAACCTAAATAAATGTGAGACAGGAATTTTATTTGAAATTCTAAAATCATTAAAGCAAATAAATATTTCGGTAAAGAAATAATCAAACATGCAGTGAGAAATATAAATATAAAGAGAAAATATTAGACTGGAAAGTGGCATTCTTTAATTTAATGACAGCGATGATGAGAAACCAAGTTGCTGGTCATATTTTATGTGTTTCTTATTGTTTCTCCGAGAATCCCCTATAAATATTTTATTTTTTTTCTTCTGAAGTAGGAGTTAAAAGTAAGAAGAGTTGCTCCCTTTACATCCTAGACCCTGTGAGATCATTTGCACCTGAATTCTTCAGTATTGTTTCTATTTCTTGAATGAAATTAACTAAAAGTTGTGAAAATTCTGTAAAATTTTCAAAGGGCATAAGATAGTCAAAATAAATTTCAGAATCCTTCATTTATAACCCCCCCCTTCAGTTTTTATTCTGGAATAAGAATAACTAAAACGAGTCTATGGAGGAAGATACTGTTATATTTGGAGAACAAAGATTGAGACATTGAATTGAAAAATAATAGGACAGAGAAGAAAAATGATTAAAATAGCATTGTGATATATCAGAATTCTATTTTCTATTTCCCCCTAAAACTTTTCACTCCTTATGATTGTAGTACAATATATTTTTTCTGTCTTGGGATTCTCATTTTAATCGATATTCTCTTTATTATTAAGGTTACTTGTAATCTTTATAATATTTATTTATAACACTATTTATATTATTTAAAATATTTTCCAGACATGTCATTGTCATATTTAACACTCATGTATTTATTCTGGAACTCTGGACTCTTCACCAAGTCAATGTATAACTGTTACTTTCAATGGGTGCCACTTACACTCACACCATATGTATCATGCCCAAACCATACATCTGATTTATCCTCCTCCGTGAATAACATCAATACTCAAGTCACAGTGGCAAGAAATGACACTCATTCATTCCCTTTTTTTTTATCTATTCATAAACTGAGGAAGTCACTAGTTAATTCTGCATTCAAGCTTTGGTTACTCTAACTCACTCCCGAGTTACTGCTAGCCTCTCTCTCCCTTTATGCTCTTCTAAGAATGTCTGTTCCACAGTACATGGCATGTCCAGCTTTACTTTGAACCAATTACTCAGATCTATCTGTGGTCCTGTTTAGTCTCTATGCACTGTTGGATTATTTTCCACATCAGAACACTTAATAAGAAACTTCTTAACTACTTGCTTCTCTTCTTCCTTCAATAGATGCCACAGCCAGGGGGGAGTCCATTGGTTTTTTTATGCAAAGAGGGAATAATTGCTTTCAGCAAATACATTCTCTAAGCCCTATTATGCTTTTTCTCAGGACCATTTCTGTAAACAATTTGACAGGATTTTCTTTGTATATTTTGCAGCAGGTGGCAGCCATATCTCTTATTAGATTGCAAGCAACATGGCTGCTTTTACTATTCTTTTATGGGCCATAGTAAATGATAAGGCAGCATAGGTACTCAACAAATAACAAAATTTTGATAAATAAAGGGACAAGATATTTTTTCTGTGAGAGAAACACTAAATTCAGTGCAAAGAATCTGAGTTTCTAGAGAATCTGAGAATCTAGACTATGACATTTCCTCTTAGTGTTAGTCCAGTCAGCCTGCTTTAACAATTAGGCCATTATAAATAAAAATATTATGATTTTATCTAATTATAATTTAGTATACTCCCATAACCACCACTCCCATGCTATGACTTGAAGCCTGGAATCGCACAGGCCAAGAATCTTTTCTAACACTGAGCCCTACTGTCTCTATGCCTAAATGTCCATTTGTTACATGGTAAACAAGGATGTAAAAGATGACCCATTGCTTGAAGACAGATCACAGGGATCTGGAGTAGAATGTGATATTCACAAGTCCTACTTGGTGGTTCTTGAATGCCCATGGGGGACCATATGGGGAAGTCAAAATAGGGACAAGTAGAAATAAGCCTGGAGCAAATTACAATATTAGTATGTGTGGCTACACTGCTTTTGCAGCTAAGTTTGGACTGGGAGGTATCCATGAAACCTGAGTTTCTTTCTAAGGATGCTCAGGGAAGGCATGGAGGATCAGAGATCACTGGAATCACAGGCACTTGCATGAACCCATTATCTGATCACAGGCATTGACATGACACTTGCATGAAATGTCACTCTCAGGTCAGTGCCTGTCTCTCTCCAAACATAATGAATAGCAAAAGCAGTATGTAGCTCAACTAAATTCTCCTCACTGAAAATGTATAGACCCAAAAGGTTCAACAGATCTGGAACAGAGGAATATGGGTCTTGGGACACAGCCTGGAGAATCAGTTATCACTGAGCACTTTCTTTTCACTGCCAATAACAAAGCAAACTGGTTGTCCCCATGTCTTTCTGTAACAATTCTTTTTTTTTGTTTTGTTTTGGTTTGGTTTTGGGGCCACACCCTGTGATGCTAAGGGGTTACTCAGGCTATGTGTTCAGGTTAATCCCAGGTTAGCACAAGCAAGGCAGATGCCTTACAACTTGTGCCACTGCTCCAACCCCTCACTGTAACAGTTCTTATTTTTTAAATTATTTTTATGTAAACACATTGATTACAAATATGATTGTAGTTGGGTTTTAGGCATATAAAGAACACTTACCTTCACCAGTGCAACATTCCCATCACCAATGTACCAAATCTCCCTCCTCTTCTCCCTCCCCCCGCCTGTATTTGAGGCAGGCTTAATACTTTCCTCATTCATTCTCATTGTTATAATAGTTGTCAGTGTAGTTATTCCTCTAACTGCACTTATCAGTCTTTGTGGTAAGCTTTTTATCATGACCTGAACCTTCCAGCCTTCATCTCTTTTGTCTCTGACAATTATTGTAAAAGTGTCTTTTATTTTTCTTAAAACCCATAGATGAGTGAGACTATTATGTGTCTATCTCTCTCCCTCTGACTTATTTCACTCATCATAATAGATTTCATGTTCATCCATGTATAGGAAAATTTCATGACTTCATTTCTTCTGACTGCTGCATACTATTCAATTGTGTATATGTACCACAGTTTCTTTGGCCATTCATCTATTGAGGGGCATCTAGGCTGTTTCCAGAGTCTGGCTATTATAAATAGCATTGCAATAGATATATGTGTGAGAAGGGATATTTGAATTGAATTTTTGTGTTCCTAGGATATATCCCTAGGAATGGTAAAATCTGGATCATACGGAAGCTCAATTTCCAGTTTTTGGAGAAATCTCCATATCATTTTCCATAAAGGTTAGACTAGACAGCTTTTGCACCAGCAGTAAATGAGAGTTCCTTTCTCTCCACATCCCTGCCAGCACTTCTTGTTCTCATTCTTTGTGATGTGCAACAATCTATGTGGCATGAAATGGTACCTCATAATCATTTTGATTTGCATCTCCCTGATGATTAATGATCTGGAGAATTTTTTCATGTGTCTTTTGGCCATTTGTATTTCTTCTTTGACAAAGTGACTTTCATTTCTTCTCCACATTTTTTTGATGAGATTAATTTTTTTCTTGTAAGGTTCTGTCAGTGCCTTGTATATTTTGGATAATAGCCCTTTATCTGATGGGTATTGGGTGAATAATTTCTCCCATTTAGTGGGTGGCTATTGTATCTGAAACACTATTTCCTTTGAGTTTCAGAAGCTTCTCAGCTTAATATATTTCCATCTGTTTATCCGTGCTTCCACTTGTTTGGAGAGTGCTGTTTCCTCCTTGACATTGCCTTTAGTCTCAATGTAATGGAGTATTTTACCAACATGTTGTTCTATATAGATGTGGTTTCATGACTCATATCAATGTCTTTAATCCATTTAAAATTTACCTCATATATGGTGTTAGCTGGGGTGTCTGAGTTCACTTTTTTGCGAGTGGCTAACCAATTGTGCCAACATAACTTGTAGAAAAGGCTTTCCTTGCTCCCTTTAGGATTTCTTGCTCCTTTATCAAAAAATAAGTGATTGTATGTCTGGGGAACATTCTCTGAGTACTCAAGCCTATTCCACCATTTGAGGATCTGTCTTTATTCCAATACCATGCTGTTTTGATAACTATTGCTTTTTAAACAGTTTAAAATCGGGTAAGTAATGCCTCCCCTATTCCTTTCTCAAGGATTGCTTTAGCTATTCATGGGTGGTAATGTTCCAAATGAATTTCAGAAGTGTTTGATTCATTTCTTTAAAGAATGCCATGGGTATCTTTAGAGGGATTGCATTAAATCTGAGCAATGCTTTGGGGAGTATTGCCATTTTAATGATGTTAAACCTGCCAATCCATGAGCAGGGTATGTTTGTCCATTTCCTTGTGGCCTCTCTTATTTCTTGTAATAGGGTTTTATAGTCTTCTTTGTATAGGTCCTTTATGTCTTTAGTCAATTTAACTTCAAGATATTTGAGTTTGTGTGAAACTAATATGAATGGGGTTTTTTTCTTAATGTGCATTTCTTCCCTATCATTATTGGTGTATAAAAAGGCCATTAATTTTTATGTGTTAGTTTTGTAGCCTGGCATATTACTATGTGAAATCATTGTTTCTAGAAGCTTTTTGGTAAAATCTTTAGGGTTTCCTAAAATAGTCACATGTCATCTGCAAACAGTGAGAGCTTAACTTCTTCCTTTACTGTCTGGATGTCTTTCATATCTTTTTCTTGCCTAATTGCTATAGAGATTACTTCCAGTACTATGTTGAATAGGAGTGGTGAGAGAGGACAGTCTTGTCTTGTACCAGAATTTAGAGGAAAGGCTTTTAGTTTTTTCCATTGAGAATAATATTTGCCATTGGTTTGTGGTAGTTGGCTTTAACTATATTGAGAAAGGCTCCTTTTATCCCCATCTTCTGAGTTTTTGTTTACTGTTTTTTATTTATTTATTTAAGAAAAATGTGTGACATATTTGATCACAATACATTTGTTTTTATATAAAAGTAAAGTTATTGAAAAAATAGAAAAAATAAAATCAAACGAAAAGGAAGAAAAAGAAAGGAAAGAAAGAAAAAAGAAAAAGTACAATAGCAAGCACATTTGTAAAAATTATTTTATGCTCAAGGATGTCATTTATTTAAACACCTTGATTACAAACACGATTGTAGTTGGAATTCAGTTATGTAAAGAACACCTCCTTTCACCAATGCAACATTCCTATTACCAATCTCCCAAATCGCTGAGAGTTTTTTTTTTTATCAAGAATAGGTGTTGGACCTTATCAAATGCTTTCTTTACATCTTTTGATAAATGATCATGTGGTTTTTATTTTTTTGTTGTTGTTGATGCTGTGTATTATATCGATAGATTTACAGATGTTAAATCATCCTTTCATTCCTGGAATGAAACCTACTTGATCATAGTGAATGACCTTCTTGATAAGGAATTAGATCCTATTTGCTAGAATTTTGTTGAGGATCTTTGCATCAGTGTTTATCAGGGATATTGGTCTGTAATTTTCTTTTTTGGCAGCATCTCTGTCTGGTTTTGGTATCATGGTGATGTTGGCTTTATAAAAGTATTTGGAAATGTTTCCTTTTTTCAATTTCATGAAAGAGTCTGGTTAGGATTGGTAGTAGTTCCTCTTGAAAAGTTTGAAAGAATTCATTAGTGAATCCATCTAGGCCTGGGCTTTGTTTTTAGGGCAGACATTTGATTACTGTTTTAATTTCCACAATATTGAGTTTGTGTTTAGATATGTTACATCTTTCTTTTTCAAATGTGGAAGATTATAAGATTCCAAGAATTTATGCATTTCTTCTAGGTTCTCATGTTTACTGGCATAAAGTTTCTCAAAGTAGTCTCTGATTACCCTTTGAATCTCTGCAATATTTGTAGTCACCTCCCCCTTTTCATTTCTAATATGGGTTATCAAGTTTTTCTTTTTCTCTCTTTAAGATCATTGTCAATGGTCTATCTATCTTGTTTACTTTGTTTTGGGGGAGGGGGTCACACCCGGCGGTACTCAGGTGTTACTCCTGGCTGTCTGATCAGAAATAGCTCCTGGCAGGCACGGGGGACCATATGGGACACCGGGATTCGAACCAACCACCTTTGGTCCTGGATCAGCTGCTTGCAAGGCAAACGTCACTGTGCTATCTTGTTTACTTTTTTAAAAGAATCAACTTCTGCTTTCGTTGATGGTTTGGATTGTTTTTTGGGTTTCTACTTCATTGATTTCTGATCTAAACTTTGTTATATCCTTCTGTCTACCTATTTTTGGTTCCTTTTGATGATCATTTTCTAATTTTACAAGTTGCAACATTAAGCTATTCAGGTATGCTCCATCTTCCTTCCTGATATGTGCTTGCAAAACTATAAATTTTCCTCTCAGAACTACTTTTGCTGTGTCCCATAGATGCTATACTTTGTGGCTTCATTGTCCTTTGTTTCCAGGAAAGTTTTGATTTCCTCTTTAATTTTATCTCGAACCCACTTGTTGTTCAGTAGTAGGTTGTTTAATTTCCAGGTGCTAAAGCTTTTCTTCTGTGTCCCTTTGTAGTTCACGTCTTATTTCAGAGCCTTGTGGTAAGCAAAGGTAGCCTGCAAATATTCTATCTTCTTGATTTTATGGGGGTATGTTTTATGTACTAATATCTGGTCTATCCTGGAGAATGATCCATGTACATTGGAGAAGAATGTATCCAGGTTTCTGGGGATGGAGTGTCAATACATATATTAGGCCTCCCTCTTCCATTTCTCTTTTCAGGGTTAGTATATTTTTGTTGGGTTTCAGTCTGGTTGACCTATCAAGTGGTGACAGAGCCATGTTGAGGTCTCACAATTATCATGCTATTATTGATATACTCTTTCAAATTTGTCAATAATTATATTAGATATTTTGCTGGTTTCTCATTGGGTACATATATATTTAGTAGTGTAATTTCTTTCTGTTGCACATATCCCTTTATATATAATTGTCCCTTACAACTTTTATGAGTCTAAAATTTGTGTCATGCGATATTAATATGGCCACTACAGTTTTTTTAAGGGTGTTGTTTGCTTGGATGATTTTCTTCCAGCCTTTGATTTTGAGTCTATGTTTGTTATGACTATTCAGTTGTGTTTCTTATAGGCAGCATAAGGTTGGATTCATCTTTTTGATTAGTTTCGCCACTCTGTTTCTCTTAAATGGTGCTTTTAGTCCATTGATGTTGAGGGAGATGATTGTCATGCGATTTAATGTCATTTTTTTTTGTATAAGCTTGTTGTGTCTATTGGTCTGTTTTGTCTTAAAGTACACCTTTCAGCTTTTCCTTTAAGGCTGGTTTTGCATCTGTAAAGTTTCTGAGCTGTTACTTATCCAGGAAGCTATGTATCCTTTCTTTAAGCCTGAACATGAGTCAGTCTGGGTACAGCATTCTAGGTAAAGCATCCATTTCATTTACTCTTTTCACAATAGTCCACCACTCTCTTCTGGCCTTGAGGGTTTCTTGTGACATGTCTGCTGTAAAACTTAAGAATTCTCCTTTGAATGGAATTTTCCTTTTACATCTTGCTGCTTTAAGTATTCAATCTCTATCTGTGGGATTTGTCATTGTGACTAAGACTTGTCTTGGGGTGCTTTTCTTTGGTTTTATTTTAGCTGGCAATCTTCAGGCATGCAGGATTTGGTTGCATGCAGTCTTTAACTCTGGGAGTTTCTCTGTGATGATGTCTTTGACTGCCTATTCTTCCTGGGCCTCTGTGATTCCAATGCTTCTTATGTTATTTCTGTTGAGTTTATCAAAGACTTCTATTTTCATCTGTTCATATGCACTGAGTACTTTTTTCATTGTCTGATCATTTGCCTTAAGGTTTTTTTTTCCAATCTCTTCTGCTGTATGGTGTTGTTCTGAATTTCCTCTTCCAGTTCATTGTTTCTGTCTTCAGCTGCTGTTATCCTATTGGAGAGGCTATCCATTAAGGTTTTCAGTTCAGCTACCATGTTTGTCAGATCTGTTATTTCTGTTTAGAATTTTCTATCTATGTGTTCTGTTCAGATTGATCTATGCTTTCTTGCATTTCTATGTGTATCCTCCATATTTCTATTCTAAACTCTATATCTGAGAGTTTAATCAGATGGTTGGTATTTTTGGGGGGTCATCAGAGCTATCACCTTCATTCTCTGTGCATGGTGTTTACCTACAAGGCTCCCCATAGTCACACTTGTAGTGTGATTTTTTTTCTACGAGTTCTGGTGGGGATCAATAGTTAAAAGAGCTCTTGAAGGGGCCCGGGAGATAGCATGGAGGTAAGGTGTTTGCCTTTCATGCAAAAGGTCATTGGTTCGAATCCCGGTGCCCCATATGGTCCCCTGTGCCTGCCAGGAGCAATTTCTGAGCATGGAGACAGGAGTAACCCCTGAGCACTGCCTGGTGTGACCCCCCCAAAAAAAAAGAGCTCATAAAGTGGAGTGACCATGCTTTTCTGGAACCTCTAGGAGACAGTTTTTGCTGGGTCTTTCTTGGCCTTCTTAGGAGTGTTTCAGGAGACAAAAGAGGGATAGGCGAAGGTGACAAATCCTTTCAGTCTCTCTCTCCCTCTTGCCAGGTACATAGCAGGGGCCAAACACTTCCCCCGCCTTCACAGACAAAGAAGTGTACCTTACTGTTGGGGTGCCTCTGGGAGAAAGTTTTCGCTTGGTCTTTCTTGGTTTTCTTATGAGAGATTCAGGAGACATAAGAGAAGAGGGATAGGCAAAAGTGAATATCCTTTCACTCTCTCTACCTGTTGTCACGCTTCTGTAACAATTCTTGTTCTGTTCTTGAGATGGTCACACTCACACTGCACATTACTTATACCACATGTGAATTTAGGAGCATCCAGTGGTTTACTTCACCATATATGAAACCACACAAAATATGTTAAATATGAAGGAATTTTCAGATTTCTAGACTTCTTCAATCTGAAATAGCATTTCTAGATTTTTATAAAGTATCTCCACACTTTTGTTTGTTTGTTTGTTTGTTTTGGGCTAGCTGAGTGTGGGCCAGTTGAATGCAAGGAAAATGCCTTCCTTGCTGTACTATCTCTGGCCCAAGTTCTTTTTTGGGGGAGGGGTGGCACACCCGCTGTGCTCAGGAGATATTCCTGGCTCTGCACTCATAAATCAATCCTGGCAGGCTTGATATGGAATGCTGGGAATCAAACCCAGGTATGTCCTGGATTAGCCTCATGCAAGGCAAAAAAGCCCTACCTCTATGCTCTCACTCCGGATCGTTTGGCCCAGTATTTTCATCACTTTAGATAAAGTGAATAAACAAGGGTGTTACAACTTTCTTAAAAATAAAAGAAACTTAAAAATATTCACACCATTGAGGCAAGAGAGGTAGGTAGCATTGCCAGTAGGGCATTTGCTGTACATGAAGTCGACCCAGATTTGATCCCTGGCATCCCATAAACTGACAGGAGTGATTTCTGAGTGCAGAGCCAGGAGAATCTCGAGTATCACAGGATGTGGCTCTAAACTAAAACTAAAAAACAAAAATAAATATATTGACACTTATCTAAACTTCAGATTATATATTTCAATTATAAGAAATATAAGAAATGAAAAAGAAGGGGCCCGGGAGATAGCATGGAGGTAAGGCGTTTGCCTGTCATGCAAAAGGTCATCGGTTTGAATTCAGGTGCCCCATATGGTCCCCCATGCCTGCCAGGAGCAATTTCTGAGCATGGAGCCAGGAGTAACTCCTGAGCGCTGCCAGGTGTGACCCGAAAACCAAAAAAAAAAAAAAAAAGAAATGAAAAAGAAGGGACTGGAGAGATAGCACAGTGGCATTTGCCTTGCAAGTAGCCGACCCAGGACCTCAGGTGGTTGGTTCAAATCCCAGCATCCCATATGGTCCCCCATGCCTGCCAGGAGCTATTTCTGAGCAGATAACCCAGAGTGACCCCTGAACACAGCCGAGTGTGACCCAAAAACCAAAAAGAAAAAGAAAGAAAAGAAAAAGAAAAAAAGTAAAAGAAAAAAAGAAATGAAAAATAATAACCTCCATAATAAAGTAAAATGCGTTTGGTAAGTTCTCTGGTCCAGAATATTATATTCAAAACAAATGAAAATAGGAGAGGTGGACCACAGTGAGAGTATATCAGGGAGGGTGCTTGCCTTGTAGAAGGCCAACCTGGATTTGATATCTGACATCCCAATAGTCTGTCTGAGCCCCAGAAGAAGTTATTACTTTGTGCAGAGCCAGGAGTAACCCCTGACTACCTCCAGGTGTGGCCCCCAAACAAAACATAAACATAATGTGGATATAATTTTACGAAGTATATGATAAATTGATCAAATTTACATGCATTCAAATTTCTATTTTCTGAAATAGGCCTAGTTCAGTAAGGTAACGAAGTTGCCTTGCCTGTAGCTGGACTGAATTTGATTCCCAACACCCTAAAGAGTTCATTGAACCCCACTATGATTAATCATTTAACACTGAGCCAGGAGAAAATCCTGAGTACCTTAAGTTTGACCCTCAAACAAACAAAACTAATTTTTTTCTCTAACTGTCATTAGTCCTCAACTGTGAGTCATGCAACTTACTACTACGTGGGGCTGTTCAGATGGTATTAATATGCAGTATTCCTCAGTGTCAGAGTAGTTGCCTTCAGCATAATGATATAGATGTCATATTCATAGTGCATTACTTGGAGTCATATGGGACTCAGAAAATGTTTTATTGAAAACCACTTAAACTATATCCATATTGATTATTTTGCATTTATGCTTTAATCAATGATTATACAAATCTAACTCCTTAGAAATCAAACTCTCACCAGACAACAGAATAGAAAAAAAGTGAAAAGAAAATGAAAACCTGTTTGCTTCTAAGCTTCCTCTCATCTAATAGCTCCATGTCACCCAAGGAGCTGTTGTAATCTCCTGGTTATTACAAATTAAATCTGAACTGTGCAAAAAACACTTGTAAAACCCTTCACACAATTCTTTTGATTCCTAAAAAAAAAAAAAAAAAAAGCACATACAAAGAAAAGTGAGTCAAACATTGGTAATTTGTTTAGCTCGTGGGGCAAGCTGTTCTCTGATCAAATTTTGTTTCCCAAAGGAAGGCATCCGTTTAAATTACACAGCAAGAGAAAGGAAGCAAACAATGAAAACCTTCCCAGGAGAACAGGAATACTGCAAGAGCTCCAGAGATCCCATTTAATAAATAAACACCTTCATTTCTTTAAGTTAATTTCACCACAGGAAATAAGTTTAGTTTTAATTATATCGCTTGATGTCATGTTTTATAAAATGTACATGAGGTTCATCGACTTTCTCTTATTAAAGCTTTGACTGCTTCCAAAAATGTTGTATGTAGATAGTCTCCAAGGGGAAGTAGCATGTGTATTTATTGGAATCACAATAGATCCATCGTCCACCGTGTTCCTGAAAATTAGACTAAAAGACAATGTGCTGCACTTTAATTTTCACTCAAAAATTATGTGACATTTTGAGATACTTATGGCAGGCAGATTAATGCAGATTAATTGTGTTATTGGCCCCAATACCAAAGTAAACGGTCATTTTTCAACATTGCAAAAAAGGGTGTCTCGTCATTTTATGTTTTTGTGCTGTGAGTCCCTAGTCTTTATGATAATGGGTGATTTTAAATTTAAATGGAATTTTTTCAGTGTGAACAGTTACTCCTGCAAAACCATGGCTTTCAGAACAAAGACATTGGAGGCTGCACCCAAGGCAAATAAATATTGGTTGCTCAAAGGTGTGTAACAAGAGAGTAAAGATACCTCTGTAAAGACTTAGATGTTCATCTTACAATGTGCTTATATTTTAGAGTGGCATGGAAGAGAATGCACAAATACTGGCTGTTTACATGCCAAAAGATTAGGAAACATCAGGGAACATTTCTTCCCCCATATCTCAGCAGAAGGCAAGGCAGTGCATAGTCTAGAAATTTCCAGGGTACATATTGATATTTCCTGCTCTTCTGTACATAAAATCTTTTTTCCTTCTGGGAGACAGTAGTGTGGGTCTGAAACAGTTGCTTCTGTCAAGCATTGATGACCTGTGCTGGATCTAAATTTCTGTGTTTTTTTTTTTTTAAGACCGATGTAAATAAATACAAATATTGAAATTCACCAAACATTCAAATGCATAACTTAAAAATGTGGAGCTTGAGCAAAGTGAGGTAAATGAGATTTATTTGAGCCTCTGGAAAACCTGTTTTATGGTCTGCCAGAAATTTGTGATTCTTTCTTTTTTTTTTTTTTGTTCAGGGATCAGACAGAGAAAATATCAAAAAAATTTCCAGAGGTCAACATACACATGGTGATTCACATCTGTGCTAGTTATTATGAAAGAACTGAGTTTATTTTAGCTTAGGGGCTGACTGGACATTGTTATTAAGAGGAGAAATATAGGGACCTGGGAGATAGCATGGAGGTAAGGCATTTACCTTTCATGCAAAAGGTCATCGGTTCGAATCCCAGTGCCCCATATGGTCCCCCGTGCCTGCCAGGAGCAATTTCTGAGCATGGAGCCAGGAGTAACCCCCCCTGAGCACTGCCGGGTGTGACCCAAAAACGAAAAAAAAAAAGAGGAGAAATATAGTGGGTGGAGTTTCTTAAACTTGAGATAGGATAAAAAGTAAAAATAATTAAATAAGGTCTATCAATGTATTCTGTTCAATGAAAAACTATTTTCTCGGTGACAAGTTTAGTTAATGGAAAAGTTTAAAAAGTTACAAGGGAGTTACAAAACTCGCATTCATGAATGAGTATTCTTATCTGAAAACAACAATATTCTTCCTCAAAAGAAAACAAGTAGCTCCGAATCTTCAACTTGGAAGTCAAAAGACATTTTCCCCGGGCATTTGGATTTAGGTTTGGATTCTAGGGAAGACTTTGGTACATAGAATATAATTGGGTTCATACAATGCCTAAGAGGCATAAATGTTAAATATTGAATAACTCATATTTGGCTATTATTATTTAGATCATTCATTGTGATATATAATGAATTTATTACATACCTTGCCTTTCCAGCTAGTATAAATTGGAAAACCCAATGCTGATAGAACCTGCAGATATTGGATCAGGTTCACATGACACAGGACAAAGAACAATGAAATATTCCCTTAAACTGTAAGGTAAGGTGAAGACATTGGAGTTGATTAGATCTAGATAGAGCCCAGTATAACTGAAAGCTATATTACACTTGCTTTAGGAGAAATCTCTTCTCTCATCCAGTCTTCCTTTTTTGTTTGCTTGTTTCTTTAGGCCAGACCTAGTGACGCACAGGGATTGCTCCTGGCTATGGGCTCAGAAATCGCTCCTGGCTTGTGGGACCATATGGGACTCCAGGGGACCAAACTGTGGTTTATTCCAGGCTAGCACCGGCAAGGCAGACACCTTACTGCTCTGCACCACTGCTCCAGACCCATCATCCAGTCTTCCTTATTAGGTATATATGAGTGAGAAAATATTTAGCTCTGCATTGTGAAACCAGTGTTCAGAGAAATTCTTATGACAAAATTTCTCTAAGATGCATAGTGGGAGGACACCTGGCCCAGATGGTCAATGAGAATCCTTGGAAGTGCTCATAGTCTACTTTGTCCACTGTCTTTACATTGAGTCTCTAGGCTTATTTTTCAGTAAATGTTTGCCCTTGTATAAGTTCATTAACACGCTAGCATAGCAGTAGGGTCACCTTGCATGTGACCGACATGGGAAGGACCCAGATTTGATACCCTTGGCATCCCATATAGTTCCTTGAGCCTCCTAGGAGTAATTTCTGAGCTCAAAGCCAGGAGCAACCACTGAGTGCAGTCGGGTATAAATAACAACAACAACAACAACATAAACAAACAAACCCCAAGTTCATTACATGAGCCCTATAGGAGACCTAGAGTGACGACTCAATATGTAAAGAGGGCATTTGTCCATCACTCCAGATTCTTCCTTGACTGACTAAGCTATCAAATTCCTGCTAATAAAGTGAGTTGGAGAATTCCAATTGAGAATGTTTCAATATATTTATATATGGAATCTACTAGAAAAAAGGAGCACCTTTGTCCTGATCTAAGGAGAGGACTAGAGTGTGGAACTAGAAAGACGAATTGAGGGGCATTAGGAGGAAGCTCAGATGCTCTACAAATAGACTCCAGTTCATAGAGAAAGTTTGCTATCTTTTAAAGGTTGATATAAATATGGCTTAAAAAATCATTATTCTCACTAATATCACAGATTTTACATCTTCTAAATCAGTCAATGATTCTGCCTATCTAGAGGGGTAGAGAACCATGTAGACTGGTTCACTCACAATCCAGGAGGGAGTGATCTTGTAGGCATTTGTGGGCACTTTTTATTTACTACAGAATGGTTCAGTTTTTGCTATGGTGTATTAGGGGCTGTGTGGTTCTTTTCTAATAAAAAGCCAATAGGTGAAGTAAGTTTGAGAAGCTCCATGACAGTAGAGGGAATGGTAAAATATCCTCAATAATGTGGAGAATCTCAGTTGAACCCACTGGCTGAGGTAATTAGTCCTGACAAGTAAATTTAAATATTCAAATATATTGGGAAAACCACTGCTTCAATCTGAAAATGTATTACATTTAATTAATGATTTTTAAAAATTGGACAGCCATATTTTTAAATTAAAAATATTACATTTCAAAGTCATTAAGAGATAAATGACTTTACCCTGTTAAAAGACAAAGTAGAGATTTTTTTTAAGGTAGTGATATTTTTGTCTGTTTTGTCTTGTGTAGAGGACACACCTGAAAGTGTTCAAAGGTTATTCCTGGCTCTGTACTCAGGAATTAATTCTGAAAACATTATGAGGACCATACAGTGTGCTAAGACTGAACCTGGCTGGCTATGTGCAAGACAAACAAACACTTTGCCCTGCCTACTAGCACTCTGCCCCCCAAAATAGAATCTTATCACATATTTTTGAAAAGTGATTCTCAAAACACCCTAAGAAACCTAAAACTCAATCTAAAGCTAAATTGAACAGAAGTATTATCACAAAATGAACCCCTGGCCAAAGCACATTCAAACTTGCAGAATATCAGGAATCTCTAGGATATGCAACCAATGATTAGAAAATCAACCTTATTAGAATAGAAGTAAAAATATTAACCTGAGATAATATTTTCCTCTATGTATAATAGAGGAAAACTTCAGACATTCATTGTAGGCAGAAAGCTAAATTCATAACCATTATGGAAAATAATTTTAGTTTCCTCATATAGCAAAGATATATACACTGTCAATCATTTTTCTTGTAGGTATTGAACCAAGAGAAAAAAGAGCATGTTCCTGAAAATACTTCCCAGTGATCTCTCTAACTGATTTTTGTCTAATAGCTCCAAACTAAAAAGAAGCAACAGCAAGTGTATTGTAATATAGCTATTGACATAAACATCATTTTGCAATGAAATAGTGTCAGCAATAAAGGAAAAATCCTTAATCTTTGTAAAATATTAATAAATCTTAGAGAATTATGCTGAGAAGTGAAATCATATGTCCTCTTCTCCCAAAAATATACAAGATAATTTTCACTATATAAACCTAAAAATGCAATGAAATATATATTTATATAATAGCTATAATCTAATTATCATAAAATAAGATAAAATAAGATATTCTTTCCTGAGGAGTAGGTGGATTATTGTGAGTAGTAGAGATGGGTAACAGTGAACATTTGAAGGTTATTGATGTATTTAAGGTGAACTTATTATAATTTTTCTGTATGTCATTGTAGCTAAATATTTTAGATTCATTTTGTTTAATTTTATTTTTTAGATTTTCCACACAATGCTGCTCAGGACTTACTCCTGGTTCTGTGTTCAAGTATCAACCCCTGGCAGGGCTTGAGCATTATATGTGGTGAGGAATGTCAGCTGCAAGCAAGGCAAGAGTCTAACTCGCTGCACTATTGCTTCAGTCAATTGTTATTTTTCTTATATCTAAGCTATTAGAACAGCCTTCTCAAATTTATATAAGAGGGGCAGGAGAGGTGGCGCTAGAGGTAAGACATCTTCCTTGCAAATGCTAGCTTAGGATGGACTGCGGTTTGATCCCCTGGTGTCCCACATGATCCCCCCACGCCAGGGGCAATTTCTGAGCTCATAGACAGGAGTAACCCCTGAGCGTCAAACGGTTGTGCCCCCCCCCAAAAAAAGCAACCAGAAATAAATTTTTATATAGCAACTTTTCATCTCTGCATTGTCATTTCAATGATCTCCTTCTTCTTTGTTTACCTACTACTTTGTAACCTTTTTAATTTAGTTTATTCATTTTATTTTATTTGGTTTGGGGGATTAAGCACATCCCATAGTGTTATGATTTACTCCTGGTTCAGTGCTTAGGGGACTCACCTGGCACTGTTTGAAAACCATATGGGATGCTAAAATTTAAAATTGGGTCTGGCATGTGCAAGGTAAGTGCCTCACCTGCTTTGCTAGCTCTGCCCTATCACCCTGCCCTTTAATCATTTTCTTTATATGCTTTTCATGGTATTGATCCACCTCATCCAGGTTATCACATTTGTAAGTAAAACATTAGCTAAAGAATTCCTTTATTTTAAAGTAAAGTGCAGAGTTTTTGTCATTTTCCCTAAAATATCTCCACTGATGTCTCCTATCAACATGCATATTCTTCTATATAATTGCAGACCCATTATCACACTAAGAAACTTGACGTTAATTCTCATATAATTACTTAATTGACTTACTAATCATAAGGGAAAATGTTCTGAGGGTCAACACCTTAACCAAATAATCTTATCAGCCCTTTATCATTTCCATTTTGTCTGAATAATTCATGTCTCCACTCTGTCATAAAACCCCACTCTGTGGAGGAAAGCTAGTAGATTTGTGATAGCTCCTCACTGGGTTGTATTGTTTGAGTCTCAGTGTAAAACAAGATGCTCAAAGACACCCTGAATTATTATTTTTGGCTTCTGATAAATGTATAACATTAGAAGACATGCTAATAATATCATATTCCTGGCACAGCATAACTTACTTTCTTAAAATTTAGCAGAGCAGGGATTGACCCCGTTAGTAGAATAGGATTCCACAATTCTACGTTTTGAGATAATTATTAGAAAACACATGCTAAACCTACTCAGGAGATTGGAATTCTCTTCCTCTGTCCACAATTTTACTCTACTTTAGCAACTAGAATGCATAGAAGGACCCACAGTTCAATTAGATTAGTTTATCCTGATCTAGAAAGAGAACTCTGGCTCCCAAAACAAAGTACAGAATATAGCAAGAGCATCCCACCTTTGTAGTTAACTTTCTTTCAGAATAAAGTTTTTAAATTTACTTGGCAAAGATTCAAAGTGTGGGGTATCATAACTCCAAATCCTTTGGATAATTTTTTCTAATGTTTAAAGGCCATACCATCCATTCTACCTTCAACCATAAATGACTCATCAGCAATTCAGCTCCAGAAGTCTTCTTTTATATTTTTTCTATGGGAAATAGAATTTACACATTGCCTTTCTGCATTGCTAGCTGACACAGAATGTTTTGGGGGTGCAAGACGGAAGAAGCAGGGAGAAACACAATGGTTTAATAATATGCACCCACATGCATATATGGCAAAAACCTAGGAAAAAGGAAGTGGCTTATAGAGGTAGTTGAGAAAACCGTTATCACAGAACAAGGGTAGAGGGGGGAGATAAAGGTTTCCTTTTTGAAAGAGGATTGTTGAACCTTTAGAAGAATGTTTCTGCAAGGCCCCATAGTTTGATGTGGTGTCTAGGTCTGATACCCTTTCATAAATTTTCCCTGACTTATGAAAGAAACTCCCTTGGAGAAATTTGACAACTACATTCCTCTAAGAGTATTTGTCGGGCCCGGGATAGCATGGAGGTAAGGCGTTTGCCTTTCATGCAAAAGGTCATCGGTTGGAATCCCGGTGCCCCATATGGTCCCCCGTGCCTGCCAGGAGCAATTTCTGAGCATGGAGCCAGGAGTAACCCCTGAGCACTGCCGGGTGTGACCCCCCCCCAAAAAAAAAAACAAGAGTATTTGTCTTTAGATCATTGAAGTGGATCCAGGGAGATGCAAATCAAAACAAGGAGGTATTATCTCACCCCACAGAGACAGGCACACATCAAAAAGAACAAGAACAATCAGTGCTGGCTGGGATGTGGGGAGAAAGGAACCTCATTTACAGCTGGTAGGAATGACATCTAGTCCAGCCCTTATAGAAACATTATGGAGATTCCATAAAAAAACTGGAAATTGAGGTTCTATGTGGTCCAGCTGTACCACTCCTAGCCTACACCCTAGGAACACAAAAACGCAATTCAAAAACTTCTTCCTCATAACCATATTCATTGCAGCACTTTTTACAAAATCCAGAATCTGGAAACAGCCAAGATGCCCTTAAACAGATAAAAG
Source organism: Crocidura indochinensis (assembly GCA_004027635.1). Classification (NCBI taxonomy): domain Eukaryota; kingdom Metazoa; phylum Chordata; class Mammalia; order Eulipotyphla; family Soricidae; genus Crocidura; species Crocidura indochinensis. Next base: position 21,034 of record PVKC010001849.1, read on the forward strand.
TCTAAAGAAGCTGTGGTACATATTCACAATGGAATAGTATGTAGTCATCAGGAGAGATGAAGTCATCAAATTTTTTTATACATAGAATCTATTATACTGAATGAAATAAGTCAGAGACATAGAGAGATAGAATAGGCTCATTCCTTTATGGATTTTAAGAAAAATAAAATACATTATTAAAACAATTCCCAAAGATGAGGGCCGGAAGGACTGGCTCATGATATGAAGCTCACCACAAAGAGCGGTGAGTGAAGTTAGAGAAATAACTACACTGAGCACTATCATAACAATGTCAGTGAATGAGGGAATTTGAAAAATTAGAAAGTCTGTCTCAAATAGAGGCAGGGGAGTGGAGAGAGATGGGAGCTTTGGTGATGGTAATGTTGCATTGGTGAAGGGGGGTGTTATTTTTGTGACTGAAACCAAACAGCAATTATTTTTGTAGACATAGTTTTTAAATAAAGATCTTATTTTAAAAGACTAAATGGTCCCTTCAGAAACACTCCATGTATATGGCAAACTTAAAGGATCCTGAGTCTTTAATATAGAACTTGGGGGAATCAAGGTGAGAGCAGCTGTCCAGTCCAGAAGAACTTTCTTTACAGTTCTTGTCTGCACTCAAGAATAACTCCTGGCAGTCTTGGGGGACAATATTGGATGCTGATGATTGAGTCCAGGTCAGCCACATGCAAGGCAAGTGCCCTACCAGCTGTGTTAATGTTCCCACCCTCCCTACCAGCTGTATAACCCTCTATATGATTTTTAATTTTGAATTCAACTCTTAATTTCTTCGATTTTTATTCAGTTTTTTTTACATTTTATTTCTTCCCATCACCAATGCCCCCATCTCTTTTCTTCTCCACACCCCTGCCTGTATTTGAGACAGGATTTCTACATTCCTCACTCACTGACATTGTTATGATAGTTCTCACCATAGTTATTTCTCTAATTGCATCACTACTCTTTGTGATATGCTGGGACAACTAGTCAGACATATGCAAAAAAATGAACTTGGACCTTCATTTAATACCATGCACAAAGGTTAAATACAAATGGATTAAATACCCTGATATCAGATCCAGAAACATAAAATATATAGAAGAATACATAGATAAAACACGCCATGACATTGAGACTAAAGGCATCCTCAAGGAGGAAACAGCACTCTCCAAACAAGTGGAAGAGGAAATAAACAGATGGACTATACTAAGCTGAGAAGCTTTTGAACCACAAAGACTACTCATAGAATGGGAGAAACTATTCACCTAATACCCATCAGATAAGGGGCTAATATCTAAGATATTTAAAGTATTGACAGAACTTAACAAGAATGAAAAATAAAACCCCATCAAAAATGGGAGAAGAAATGAACAGACAATTTCTCAAACAAAAAAAGACAAATGGAAAAAAGACACATGAAAAAATGCTTCACATCACTAATCATCAAAGCGATGCAAATCAAAACAAAGTGGTACCATCTTACACCACAGTGACTGGCACCCATCACAAAGAACAAGAACAGTCAGTGCTGGAGGGATGTGGTGAGAAAGAGACTCATTAACTGTTGATGGGAATTCTGTTTAGTCCACTCTTTGTGGAAAAAAATATGGAGATTCCTCAAAAAACTTGAAATTGAGCTCCCATATGATCCAACTATACCACTACTACGGATATACCCTCATAACACAAAAAAATGTTTTCTGGAAACAAACAAGATGCCCAACAACATGAGTAGCTAAGGAAATTGGTACATTTACACAATAGAAAAAAATGCAGCTATCAGAAAAAAATGTCATGAAATTTTCCTCTACATGGATGGTTATGGAAACTATTGTGCCAAATGAAATAAGTTAGAAGGAGAGAGATACAGAACAGGTTCTCTCATCTCTGTGTTTTTAAAAAAGTAAAATACATTATTGTAATAATACCCATAGATAATAAAGATGAGGGCTAGAAGGTCAAGTTCATGATATGAAGTTTACCACAAAGAGTGGTGAGTTCAGTTATAGAAATAACTACATTGACAACAATCACAACATTGGTAGTGAGTGAGAGAAGTCGAATGCCTCTCTCAGATATAGGCAAGGGGTGGGGGAAGAGGAAGTTGTGGGTTTTGGTAGTGGAATTGTTTTACTGGTGAAAGGGTGTTATTCTTTTGGGGGGTCACAACACCAGTGATGTTCAGGGGTTACTCTTGGCTCAGAAATTGCTCCTGGTTTGGGGACATATGAGATACCAAGGTTCGAACTGAGGTTTGTCCTGGATCAGCCACGGGAAAAGCAAATAATCTACCAGTATGCTATTGCTCTGGCTCCTAGGGTATTCTTTTTAATAACTAAAAGCCAACTGCAAACATGTTTGTAATATGGTGCTTAAATAAATACATTTAATAAATTAAAAATATATTAAGTATAAAATATCAAAATATATTAATATATTAAAATAAACAGAAAATTATAATACTGAAAAAAGACTTCAAACGAAAATGATTCAAACAGAAAAATACAATTTGTTTGAGTATTTTTATACTTTGCTTGCATTTCTCTTATTTAATGGTAAGATATAAATGTAGTCATATAATACATATCGTACTGTCAGCTTTCAATTTGAAGTAAGAATAAAATGAGTTGAATTTTTAAAATTGCCACTGCTTACTCTGCAGTCTCCGCCCATGAGGGGGAGCCAGGTGGGAGTGCTTGGCAGAAAGGAGACATACTCTGCACCTGCTTGGTTTCTTATTCCCTGCCTGCCTCCACAAGGCAGCTGTGAAAGCCCCCAATGAAAAAAGGCTCTGCCAACATCATCAAGGTAGGTGGTATTCACCCACAAAAACAGAAAAGCACTTCTGCGAAGTGAAGCAGAGTGGCCACACACATCTTCTAGCTAATGAACCTAACCATAACACATAAAAAGTAAAACACTACCTGTGAAAATGGGGAAACAATATAGGCCAACACCATGCATAGAGAAGAAAGATGGCAGCTTTGATGACATGAAAAGTGCCAACCACCTAGTTAGTTTCTCAGATGAGTTTAAAGAAGAAATATGGAGGATGTTCATGGAACTTAAAGAAAGCATAGATTGAGCTGAACAGTCCACAAAGATAGAAATCAGAAAACTCCAAACTGAAATGACAGGTCTAAAAAACTCAGTAGATTAAATGAAAACCACAATGGAAAGCCTCTACAACAGAGTAGCAGCAGCTAAGGACAGAATTAGTGAGCTGGAAGATGATATACATAACATTCACATACAACAGAAGAAATTGGAAAAGAGCCTTAAAACAAATGATCAGACAATGGGAAAAACACTCAAAGAATGTGAACAGATGAAAATAGAAGTATTTGATAAACTCAACAGAAATAACTTAAGAATCTTTGAAGTCCCAGAGACCCAGAAAAAAATACCCAGAAAGAACAGTCAAGAACATGATTGCAGAGAAACTCCCAGAGCTAAATAGTGCATACAACCAAATCTTTCATGCCCTAAGAGTACCAGCTAAAAAAAGAACCAAAGAAAAGCACTCCAAAAAACATTCTAGTCACAATAGCAAGATCAAAAAGGAAAATGACATTCAAAGGAGCATCCTTAAGATTTACAGCAGAGGGGCCGGAGAGGTAGCATGTAGGTAAGGCATTTGCCTTGCATGTAGAAGGTCTGTGGTTTGATTCCTGGCATTCCATGTGATCCTCCAAGCCTGCCAGGAGTGATTTCTGAGCATAGAACACTGAACACTGCCAGGTGTGCCCTAAAAACAAATAACAACAACAACAACAAAAAAAAAACAAAAACAAAAAAAGATTTACAGCAGACTTGTTACAAGAAACCCTCAAGACCAGAGGCAATGGTGGGGTATAGTGATAAAACTCAATGATATGAATGCTTTTCCTAGAATACTGCACCCAGCCAGACTCACTTTCAGGTTTAAAGGAAGTATACAGGGAAAAAAAAGGAAGAGGGGATTAAGTTTTTTGTGTGATAATTTTTTAATTTTTCCTTTTTTTCTTTTAATTTTTTCATTTTTGTTTTTGTTTTGTTCTTTATGGTTTTGTTTTTCTTTTTATATCTTCTTCCTTCCTCTTTTACATTTATATTCACAGTTTCTAAACAGGGGCTCCTCTATGATTATATTTCTTTTTCTTATCAACAGAACCATAGAACTTGAATCATCTTGTTCTACTGCATCAATTAAGAAAAAAAGTGGATGATACCAGGGGCAAGCAATCATTGAGTGGAAATAAAAAAAAACAATCAGACTTAAATACCCAACCCAAAATAAATGACAATGGAGTCAAGAAACCCAAACCATAACAAGCTATACACAAAAGGAACCTGTTACACCAACAGTGCAGGGGGATAAAGGTGAAGGTATGGGATGCATGCATAGGGGTTGTTAGTGGTCAGCACAGTGGTGGAAATTGCCCCCTATTCACTGGCACTATGTACCTTAAATATAACTATGAAAGACTTATAAGTTTCATTGGTCGCAATAAAAACTATTAAAAAAAACAAAAACAAATAAAGGAAGCATGCATCATTTCCTGGATAAACAACAACTCAGAAACTTTAAGACTCAAAGTCAGCATTAAAATAAAACTGAAAGCACTACTTTAAGAGAAGATAGACCAAGATACACACCAAAGGTCTACACAAAGATGACACTACATGCCATGACAATTATTTCTCTCAATGTCAATGGATTAAATGCACCAGTTAAGAGACAAAAAGTGGCTAAATGAATCAAAAAGCAAAATACAACATTCTTCTTCCTACAAGAAACACATTTGAATAGTCAGAACAAACATAGACTCAAAATCAAAGATTGGAGGACAAGCATCCAAGCAAACAATCCTCTTAAAAAGAATGGGTGGCCAGGGCCCGGGAGATAGCATGGAGGAAAGGCGTTTGCCTTTCATGCAAAAGGTCATCGGTTCGTATCCCGGTGCCCCATATGGTCCCCCGTGCCTGCCAGGAGCAATTTCTGAGCATGGAGCCAGGAGTAACCCCTGAGCACTGCCGGGTGTGACCCAAAAACCAAAAAAAAAAAAAAAAAAAAAAAAAAAAAAAAAAAAAAAAAAGAATGGGTGGCCATATTAATATCAATAATATAAATTTTAGACTCAGAAATGTTATATGTGACAAAGATGGACATTTTGTAATAATCAAGGAATATATACAATGTCACACTTCTAAACATATACGTGCCCAATTAGGGACCTGCAAAATATTTAAACAATTGTTGACTAATCTGAAATAAGATTTAAATAGCAATAGAATAATAGTGGGAGACATCTACACTGCCCTGTCACCCCTTGACAGGTCAATTAGGGTGAAACCCAAAAAGAATATACTAGCTCTGAAAGGAAAAATGGAAGAAAGTAGCTTAGTATATATAAATAGGGCACTTTATCCTCAGAAAACTGGATATAAATTCTTCTATAATGCACAGGGGTCATTGTCCAGAAAAGACAACATTCTCCAGAAAGTCAAGAGGATAGAAATAGTACAGATTATCTTCTCAGATCACAAGACACTGAAATTAGAAGTGAACTACAAAGGGACACAGAAGAAAACTTTATTATCTGGAAATTAAACATATCGCTACTGAACAACCAGGGATGAAATCAAAGAGGAAATAAAAACATTTCTGGACAAATTCCAATTAAGACACAAATTATCAGAATTTGTGGGACACAGCAAAAGCGGTACTAAGAGGAAAATTTATAACTTCTCAAGCACACATGAGGAAGGAAGAAGAAATATACATATATAGCTTAGTGACAGAGCTTATAAAATTAATAAAAAGATCCACAAAAGGATCCAAAAATAGGTAGGCAGAAGGAAATAACAAAGCTTAGAGCAGAAATAAAAAGGTACAAATTAAAAGAGAAATCGGAAAGATCAACAAAAGCAAAAATTGATTCTTTGTATAAATAAACAAGATTGACAAACCAACAGCAAAACTCTTGAAGAAGAGAGAGAATTTAATAAATGAAATTAGAAATGAAAAGGGGGAGACCTCTACAGATATTGCAGAGATTAAAAGGGTAATCAGAAACTACTTTGAGAAACACTATGCCATGAAACATGAGAACGTAGAAGAAATGGATACATTCTTGAACTCATATAATCTTCCATGGTTAAATCAGGGTGATCTAGCATATCAACACAGATCCATCACTACTGAGGAAATTAAAATGGCTATCAAAAATCATCCCCAAAACAAAATCCCTGGCCTAGATTTATTCACTCAGGAATTCTTTCAACCCTTTCTATAGGAACTACTACCAATCCATTTTAGGCTTTTTCATGAAATTGAATAGGAACATTCCCTAATAATATTTTAAATATTATTGATTGATTAGTGTTTGGCTATGCCCAGCGGTACTCAGGGGTTACTCCTGGCTCTGTACTCAGAAATCTCCCCTGACCAGCTGGAGACAATATGGGATGCCAGGTATCAAACTGAGTTCCTTCTGGGTCGACATCATGTGAAGCAAATGCGCTACTGCTGTGCGATCTCTCCAGCCCTATTCCAAATAGTTTCATGAAGCTAATATCACCCTATACCAAAACCAGACAGAAATATTTCAAAAAATATTGTGACTACAGACCTATATTCCTGATGAACACAGATGCTAAGATTCTCAACAAAATCCTGGCAAATAGGATCCAATAACTCATCATGAAGATCATACACCACTAACAAGTAAGTTTTATTCCAAAGATGCAAGAATGGTTTAACATATGCACATCAATAAACATAATACACCATATCAACAAAAGGAATAATAATAACCATGTGATCATATCAATAGATGCAGAAAAATCATTCAATAAATTCCAACACACATTTTTGATAAAAAAAAAACTCTCATCAAGATGGGAATGTAAGAAACTTTTCTCAGTATAGTCAAGGCCATCTATCATAAGCCAATGGCAAATATTATTTTAATAGAGATAAAATAGAAGCCTTTCTTATAAAATCTGTCAAAAGACAGGGCTGCCTTCTCTTACCACTCCTATTCAAGATAGTGCTGGAAGCACTTCCCATAGAGATTAGGCAAGAAAAAGATATCAAGGGCATCCAGATAGGAAAGGGAAAAGACATGCTCTCATATTTGCAGATGATATGATAAAGACATGATAAACACCTTGATATGAGATCTCAAACCATATGGTATGTAGAACAACATGTAGGTAAAAAACACTCCATGACATTGAGATGAATGGCATCTTTAAGGAGGAAACAGCACTGTCCAAACAATTGGAAGCAGAGATAAGTAGATGGGACTATATTAAGCTTGGAAGCTTCTGCCCCTCACAGGATATAATGCCTAGCATTCAAAGGCCACCCACAGAATGGGAGAAACGATTCACATAATACCCATCAGTTATGGGACTAATATCTGTGATATACAAGGTACTACTGAACTTAATAAGAAAAAATATCTAGCACCATCAAAAGATCGGAAGAAGAAATGAACAAACAATTCTTCAAAGAGAAATACAAATGGTCAAAAGTACATTCCACATTGTAGAAATACATATTAATTATAGAGTCCTGGATGGTTGTAGATGCTGATGGATGGATGGTGAGGTCTTTCTTTGCTGGCCCGAGCCACGTGACTGCAACCCCTTCCTGCTGGCAGGTCTGCTTATTCAGGGTGGTGGTGAGGAATTGATCCACAGCAGTCAGATTTCAGGAGACATGAATCTTTATTACTAATAAGGCTTTAGCCATTATGTGTGGCCTATGCTAACTTTTTGAACAGGCTCCATAGCCACCCTGAACTTAAACCTGTCCCTAATAACAATCAATCCTCCCAGCCTCTCCAGCTGCTTTCTCCTAAATCTCTCTTCTCTGAGGCAATACTTTTGTTACCTTCCAAACTCCCCTCCCAGAAATGGGCTGGTCTTACCATCAGGTAAGATTACATAGGAGAATGGGGATGGTATGACATCTCCCCCTCTTGAATAATTAATGAGGAAGGGTAAGCTTTTGTTTTCCTGACTCCCACCAGCCAAAAAAGAAATCCTAATATTCCCCAAAGCTAGAAAGTCTAAAGTGAAAATTAAAATATCAACCTTTTCTATAAACATAACTTTTCTGCAAAATACACCTACAGCTTAAATTTTCTTAATGCTTATTCAACCAAGCATTTTTTTTTCCTGGAACTTCCTTGTTTCTATTCATTAACTTTTCCCTAAACACAATTACAAGAACATTTATACAGAAAATACATTTTGAAAATAGGCCAATACATTAATGCACACAATAAAACATCATGCAATTGGAAACATTAATTATGGAAAACTAGAAAGGACATTTAAGTCAGCAAGACAATGACTTAGATAAAGAGATACACCTGAAACAAAGTTAAGATAGATCAACTTGTCAGTTGGGCTTCCCTATTTTCTCCCTTTTTTTGAATTTTTTATCCCATCATTAACACCATGTTTGTCCAGGTGCAGGAAAACAAGAAATAACATTCCCCCCCCTTTTTTTTTTAACTAATCACAGGAGGGGGAATGTCATACTTTTCCAGGGCAAAATGCTAATTTACCCGGTGGTCAGATATGTCACCCCATCCCCCATCTTCCTGTGTAAACTTACCTGATGATAAGACCAGCCTGCTTCTGGGATGGGTCATTGAAAGGTATCAAAGAGGTTGCCTGAAGGATGTAAAGAGAGATTCAGGAGAAGTGGCTAGAGGAGTTGGCAACTTGGAGGGATAGAAACAGGTTTAAGTTCAGGGCTGCTTATAGAGGCTGCTTCAAAGGTTAGATTAAGGCCACACATACTGGCAAAGGCCTTATTAGTAATAAAGCTTCATGTCTCCTGAACGCTGTGGATCAATTCTTCACTGCTACCCTGAACATGCAGACCTGCTGGCTAGAGGGGGTGGCACATGCGTGGCCCAGGCAGGCAGAGAAAGGCCTCACCATCCATTCATCAGCATCCACAAACATCCAGGACTCAATAATTAATATGTATTTCTACACACATCATCAGGGGGATGCAAATCAAAACAACAATGAGGTACCATCTCATCCCATAGAGAATGGCAAGCATCACAAGGAACAAAAAATTAGTGCTGGAGGGGATGTGGAAAGAAAAGAATTCTCAATCACTGCTGGTGGGAATGCTGTCTAGTCCAGCTCTTATGGAAAACAATTTGGAGATTCCTGCAAAAACTGGAAATTGAACTCCCATATGATCCAGGTATACCACTTCTAGGGATACCCTAGGAACACAAAAACACAACACAAAATCCCTTCTTCACACCTATATTCATTGCAGATCTATTTATAGTAGCCAGATTCTGGAAACTTACAAGATGCCCTTCAACAGATGAATGGCTATAGAAACTGTGGTACATATACACAAATGAATATTATGCAGCCGTCAGGAGAGATAAAGTCATGAAATTTTCCTATACACGGATATACATGGAATCTATTATGTTGAGTGAAATAAGTCAGAGGGAGAGAGATAGAAGGAGAATAGTCTCCCTAATCTATGGGTTTTAAGAAAAATAAAAGACATTATTGTAATAATACCCAGAGATTAGGGCTGGAAAGACCAGCTTCTGATATGAAACTCACCATAAAGAGTGGTGAGTACAGTTAGAGAAATAACTATACTGAGCAGTACCATAACAATGTCAATGAATGAGAGAAGTAGAATGCTTGACTCTAGAACATGTATGTGGGGGTTGATGGGGAACATGGTGGTGGGAATGCTGCATTGGTGAAGGGGGGTGTTCTTGGTATGACTGAAACCTAACTACAATCACCTTTGTAAACATGGTGCTTAAATAAAGATATTATTTTTAAAAAATTAATTAAAATAGTTGTTTTCTGATAAAAAACAAAATCCAAAAGTATAAATAAAAACATTTATTTCTACTAAAATGTATAATCCCTTTTACCTAAAAATTACCATATACTAGATCAAAACTACGAGGAAATATATTAGGATAAAATTATTCATGTTTTATTTTATTATTAAATATTATTAATATTAATATTCTGGAAAATAAGTTATATTAAAAGACAGGGAGGACTTTCAAATGTCAACAAGAAAAACATCCAAGTCTAAAAGTGAAACAATTTGAAGAGATACTTTATCTAAGGACGTATATAAATGGCATGTCAGTATTTAAAAGACAATAATACTATTTAATCATTAGAGAAATGCAAATGAAGTCACAATGAGATACCACTACCTAGTTATTAGAATGATTACAATTACAAAGATTTCCCATCCCTTGCTTTAATGAGGACATAAAGGAACAAAACTTATACGCTGGTGATGAGAATTTAAATGTTTGAGCCACTCTGAAAAACAATTTGACATTTTCATAAAAAGTTAATCATACTCTTGCCCTACAACCAGCCATTCTGGAGCTAAGTACTGACTCGGGACAAATGAAAGGCAATTTGTACCCAAATTTCTATATGGCATTATACTGCCTCCTTGTCATCACCTGTACAATTGTCACACCCTATCTTTTTAAACATCTTTGCAGTTTTTAAGTTAAAGATCCACATAATTTTCACATGCCACTTTGCTGCCAAAACTTTGGCCATGATATCTGCTGTCATTATGTTATGGAAATCTAAGGTTCATGACAGTTATGCTTAATCTTTTCTGCTTGTATATCCTAAAGATGAAATTGCAAAGTTTTTATGATGGCTTATCTGTGTGCAACATGGGTGACTCAATATTTTAAACCCTTAGTTGAGAGAAAAGCTATTTCCTTTAAAGTATCACTGCTCATTGATAGAGCTCATGGTTACCTGGTAGCCTGAATACAAAGGAGTAAGTAGACTTACGTTTTCACTCATGTCTGCTAATTGAATCTTCATTTTCATCTTCCTTACATCAAAGGTTAATTTAAACTTAAAAAAATGTTGGGAAGTGTGTTGAGGCCCATCTTTGGGTCTTTAGAGGTTACTCCTGGCTCTTGTTCACTCCTGGTGGTGATTGGAGATCATTCATAAAGACGGGGATTAAACCTGGTTCAGCCATGTGCAAAGCAAGTAAGAGCCATACCCCTGAACTATCTTTCCAATTCTAACTATTATGGGGGAGGTGGGAACACATCAGGTGATTTTACTGAGTCATCCTGGCTCTGATCTTAGTAACAACCTCTGATCATGCTCAAGAGACTATCAGGGACTGAACCAGAGTCTGCTTAAGTGACCAGTGCAGGACTCATGTCTTACCTTCTGCACTAGCTCTCAAGTTCCTTTCAGTCCATGGTATTTAAAAATTTCATTGCATTAGCACTTAATCCAACAGATAGCAATTAATCTCATGCATATGGGTAGAATCAATAAAAACCCTTAAGGAAAATGCTATTTCAGATATCGTTAAAACATTACTGTTAACCAACATATTCACATAGTAGGAACTTGGAAGAAGTTAATGTCAGACCTCATGAATGACTTAGAGGTTTAAGACTTCTCTAATGGATGTGATTATTGATGCAGTGAAAAGAAAATAAAAGATGGCAAATATAAATGGAATCTCAGAACGTGATGAAATGATGCCAATCTCATAATTAAACCAAGCAGATAAGAAGTCAGATCTTAGATCTGCAAATAACTTGGGTTATTTAGCTATATATATAATATATATTATATATTAGATATAATATATATTATATTATATATAATATACCTGGTGAAGACACTGGATTGAGCGAGAGAGAGAGAGAGAGAGAGAGAGAGAGAGAGAGGTTAAAGCAGAATATATCTATGCATTAGATATAAGTGCGCAAAACTATTAATCTTAGAGATAAGGTTTTTCTAGGCTAAAATTCTATAAATGTTGCAAACACTATTTATAAGAATTACGCCAAATAGTTAGGACATTAACTTAAAGATTAAATTATGTGAAATTTATAAATCATATATTTTAATAAATTAAGGCTATTATAAGTCTATTAGCATCTCAGAAGAAAAATTTTAGGTAAGAAATGTCCTCAGATAATATAAATTTATTATAAAATTGTCAAAACAATAATACTGAAAATGTTCATCTAATAATATATTTTAATTATTTAAGAGAAAATTTTAAAAATTATATAAAGTATAGGAAAATTCACACTTAACATATCTTAGTAACTGATTTACCAAAATATTAAAAATCAACTTACTTTTATTTTATTAACTTTAAAACATTAGCCATTAAAAAACATTAGTTTTTTGGGGGTTGGGGGTCACACCGGAAGTGCTCAGAAATCGCCCCTGACGGGGACCATATGGGATACCGAGATTCAAACCCCCCCATCCTTCTGCATGAAAGGCAAACTCCTTACCTTCATGCTATCTCTTCGTCCCAACCATGTTAATAGAATAAGCATTTACCTGAGTGCTCTCAATAATTACAAAGACACCAAAATGACCACAAAATATACTAGAAAGAAGTTGCATAGCATTTTAAAAAATTAAGTAATGAGTGATATCCTTATTATTATTTTATTTTTATTATTATTATTACATTATTATATTATATAATATAATTATATTATTATTATTATATTATTATATTATATAATACTTATTATTATTATTAATTTGGAATTAAATTATATATAAACATCAGAAAAATAAGAATCTCATATGAAATAAAAGTGTAAGATAAATTTACATATTTGGAGACAAACAAATGTAAAATAAAAATTATGTTATACTTAAAATTATTAAAATAAATTATTTTTGTGTTCAAACGATTCAATGCACAGCTGAAAATTTTTAGCTTTTAATTAATTATTAATAAATTATCAAAATTAAATATCAAAACAGGTAGGTCATAATAATAAAATTAGGCTAAAGGAAAATAATTGATTAGATAAATCAATTAAGAGGAAACAAATACTTAATGGTAAAGAAATATCAGCAGAAAAATGGTTGCTTCAATAAAAGGATTAAATTCATGTGTTTATCTCATTAGAAATTGATAAATGAGGAGAGCAATACACATTTCAATATTTTATATAAACAGATATCACTAATATGAGATACTACTCACTTTGAGAAAGTGTGCTTTAAAATATCAAACTATTTTCTATTTTACAGCAAAATTTGGCAATGCAGCAGAAATAGAACTTTTATCTTAGCATCACAATTTGCCATTCAGACAAAGATAAAAGAGAAAAGCATTGATAATTTATACAATAAAAGAAGCTATCCTTTTTGTTGTTGTTTTTTGGGGGAAGCATACTCGGTGATACTCAGGGTTTATTCCTGGCTACGTGCTCAAAATTCATTCCTGGCTTGGGGGATTATATGGGATGAACCACCAATCCAGCCCCAATCCACCAATCCAATTTTCCAAAAGAAAATTCCAACTGAGGTAAAGAAGGAATGATTAGGGGAAGAGTTGTGTCCATCTTGTATGATATATTTAAGAAAACTAAATTAAGTAACTTAAATATATTTAACTTAACAATGAAGCTACAAATTCAAAATATGTCAACAATTTAACAAGAAAATGAGGGAATGATTTGTCGGAAAAATATAGACACGAATTATGAACAAAAACATTAACACATTTAATTAACTCATTTATAGGAAAGATCAAATTTATATTTAACACTTAAAATTAAATAAAAATAATATGGCCAAGAAGAAATCAAAGATGAAAAAGCATTTTCTATCAAAAGATAACAACAAATGAAGCCATTTGAGTGTGAAAATAATAAAACAGAGCTACAGTCCATAAGTCTGGGTCATGCTCTAAGAAAACGCAGACATGGTAACAACTATATCCTTCTCTCTAGTTCGCCTGATAGGAGTAGGCCTTACATCTCACCATCACTCCAATTTGTCCCATTTTATCCTTGAAACCTTAAATATGGCCCTATTGACTCTTTGAATCTACCCTTGAGTCTCATTAATCATCAATTCCAAATTCCTGTCACTTAGAAAGCGCACATCCGTGTGACTTTGTGTAATCTCTACAAAGCATGTTGGCCAATAGAATCTCTCTTGTCACAGGAGTACGAACAGAAGCACTGAGCTTTTGTTTGTTTGATTGATTGGTTTTGGGGCCAAGCAGGGTGACCCTCAGGGGTTACTCCTAGCTATGTGCTCAGAAATGGCTCCTGGCTTGGAGAACCATATGGGACAATGGGGATCTAATCGAGGTCTGTCCTAGGTCAGCCACATGAAAGGCAAATGCCCTACAGTTGGGTTATTGCTCCGGCCAGCTCTGGGCTCTTTTATAGTAAATGTCCTAACATACTTCCCTACGTTTTATGACATCTGCGTTCTAATATCCTCTTTTTAATTTTTGGCCACATCTAGTGAAGCTCAGGGATTACTCCTGGCTAGGCGCTCAGAAATCGCTCCTGACTTGGACACCGGGGGATAGAACCAAGGTTCATCTTAGGTTGACCACATGCAAGGTAATGCCATACTGCTGCGCCGCCACTCCGGCCCCTCTAATATCCTCTTTTGAATCAGGCAGATCTCCTCTTTCCTCAAAGGCATGCTCCTAAATATTCTCATATCCATGAAGATGTCTTTAGACCTGATCTTCTTGGCCAATAACCACCTCTGTGGAGATAAATTTGAGAAATTTAAGGAAACAATCCATAATTTTCTTGCTTTTTTAAAACAACATGTTTTGTTCAGGGGTTAAATCCAGTGGTACTCTGCTTACTTTGGCTCTTTACCTGGTGTTACTTCTGGTGGAGTTCAGGGACCTTGCGGGGTATTGGAAATCAAACTCAGATCAACCTTCTACAAGAGAAGTGCCTTCCCTATTGTACTATCACTTCAGACCAAATTTCTTGCTTTGTACCTCATATTTATTCTATATGTGTTTGCTCTTTCTCTGAAGTGCTTTCATACAATGTTATTATATAAAATTATTATGTGATTTGCACTTGACATATTTAGAACTCATTATTATATTCTTTCATCCTGACAATCCTGACCTAAAAACCTAGTTTAACCACTAGTTTCTTCTCTGACATGACACTGGAGAACCAGGGGTTTAAACGACCTTCTGCACTAGAGTTTTCTTCAGTTTTGATGATTTTAAAACAAAAGAAAGGTCTCCCCCTTGGATCTTCCCTTCTGCCTCCCACTCTGTCTTTCTGCCTTTTCTGCCAGGTCTTCTTGTCAAGAATCAGGTCACAAGAGCCTGGAAATTGAACTGCAGAAACCTTTAAAAACACTTCTTCTGAGGCCAGAGCAATAGCACAGCATGAGGGTGTTTGCCTTGCACACGGCTAACATAGGGCAGACTCGGTTCAACCTCTGAGTCCCATATGGTCACTCAAAGCCAGGGGCGATTTCTGAGCTCCTAGTCAGGAGTAACCCCTGAGCCTCACCAGTGTGCCCCCAAAAAACAAATGTTTTTTTTTTACTGATAAGAAAAACATCCTCGAAGTGAAGAGCTCTGCTCAGAACATGGTGGCTTCTATCAAAGGAGCTTTGGTAGCTTCTGTAAAAGAAATTCACTGAGCTACTTTCTACCAGCATGATGGCCTTGTATGCTCACCCCCAATACACACTCCATCTCTTTCTTTCTCTCTTTCACACACAAACACACACACACACACACACACACACTTCTTTTAGTGACTTTTGCAACTCCACAGTCCTACCCTTGGTAAATCGATCTCATCCCTCCACCAGGTCATAGGCTCTGGAAAGAAGGTTCCTAGACATCACTCGAAAGTGTGAAGTTAGTGATGTGTATATGCACCCTTGATGTTCTACACAAAAGAACTTGAGTTCTGGTCAACAGTCCTATGTGCACTCTTCAGTGAAGACTAAGAAACACAGTATAGGCTTATAACAATTTAAACTTACATAACAGCCACTACGCGGAAGTGGAAGATAATAGAGAGAGATTTTAATAACCAGAAGCTGCAGACAGAATTCTGGAGCTCAAAGAAGTGAGTGAGTGTAAGACTGTGGTGAAGAGTGTGGAGAATTCTATCCTCCAACTTGTCCTGTAACATATACACAAAGCCTGTCAAAGTATACATCTCATCTAAGAAAAGATAATGATGTGGATTTTACCATCACCATTTCCAGGAAAAGAGTTAGTGATAGGCTGTGAAATACCTGGGATTTTTAAATGAAGGGAAGATAAAGAGTAATAATGAGTATGTCTGTGTATATGTATATCTGTGTGAATGTATGTATGTTTGTGTGTATGTTCTTTTAAATGAAGGGAAGTCTCTGGAATTTTTAGCAAAACTGTCCTGATGGTTCCAAGGAAGTAACTGAGCAGCAGAGACAACTGGATTGGTGCTTTTGTGAGAGGTTGAGGAAGGGGTCTCCCCCTACAACTCACAGCCACATCCTGCTTCTTTGAACATGTCACTCTTGATTTCTTCCAGCATGTTCCACTTCATGCCAAGGAGGGAAAAGAAAGTGGTTCTTATAGAATAGCCGAGTCACAATGAGAGAAAATAATGTGGGCCAAGTTGCTTCCTCTGCTCTGGCTGTGAGGCTGATTTGATGTTTTTAAAGCATTCACAGAGCAGCTGCAGTTGCTGTTTTACAATAGAAACAATAAAAGAGAAGGACAGGGAATGAGGTGGCAAACTCAGTCTCCTGTAATAATCGGGGAGAGGAAGACTTTAGAGAAGAAGAAGCCTATAAAGAGAGCAGCTAGAATAAGAAGGCAGCCCTGCCAGGGAGGGATGTGGAGTCTGGATATCATGAGGAAGAGATGATACTGTCAATCTGGAAGTTTCCTAGTCCAAAAGATACTGATGACAGAAGATGGCTAGGATATGGGTCCAATATGTTCTCCCAATGTCTAGAGAATGAGTCAGGAGTGGACTGAGCACAGGGCAGTAAGCAAAGGAATGAGACTCCATCTATTTGTACCACCAGTGACTGATCTAGTTACAAGCTGGCCTGTCCATATTTTAATAAAGATTCCACCCTGTTGCTTCCAACTGTCCCTCTTACCTTAGTCCTTCATCCTCCCAGATAGTATTCAAGTCTAGTATTCAAAATAGTATTCAAGATAGTATTCAAGTGCACAAATATTCTACATGTAGCTTTGAGGTGTTTATTATTCCTTGCTGTGTTAATATTAGAAACAACCTTTCTTACTGATTTTCATGTTCTGCCCAGTCTTTCACAGTTTTTCTCTTTTCTTCTCTTTCTTCTCCTCCTTTCTTCCTTCCTTCCTTCCTTCTTTCTTTCTTTCATTCTTCCTTCCTTCCTTTCTTCTTTCTTTCTTTTCTTTTTCTTTCTTTCTTTCTTTCTTTTCTTCTTTCTTTCTCTCTTCTTTCTTTCTTTTTCTTCCTTTCTTCTTCCTTCCTTTCTTTTTTCTCTCTTTGTTTCTTTCTTTCATTCTTTCCTTCCTTCTTTCCTTCCTTCCTCCCTCCCTCCCTCCCTTCTTTCCTTCCTTTCTTCCTCCCTCCCTCCCTTCCTTCCTTCCTTCCTTTCTTCCTTCCTTCCTTCCTTCCTTCCTTCCTTCCTTCCTTCCTTCCTTCCTTCCTTCCTTCCTTCCTTCCTTCCTTCCTTCCTTCCTTCCTTCCTTCCTTCCTTCCTTCCTTTCTTTCTTCTTTCCTTCCTTCCATTGAGCTACACTCAGTGATACTCAGGGCTCCCTCATAGCTATTTGTTCAAAAATTCTTCCTGGCTTGGGGGACCATATGGGAATCTGAGAATCAAATTGATATCCTTCCTGGGTTAGGTTCATGTAAGGCAAATGCCCTACTGCTGTCCTATCGCTCTGGCCCCTCAACCAATTCTTCATCTTTCTGGGACTCATCAACGATTGCTGAATGATTTTCAAAGACAATTCATTTATATACTTGATATAAACCTGAATTTATAGGAGGCTATTCTTATTGCCTCATTCTTCTTCTAGGTTTTCTCTTCTTTTATTTTTCTTCTCTTTCTTTATATCTTTACTTATTCTTATTGTAGTAACTGCTGTATAAACAACTCAATTAGGCATAATAGCCAATACATTAAGAATATACTTAATGATCATTCACAAATGATCTAAATTATCACATGGATTTAAAATAAGAGAAAGTCTATGTAAGACTATAGGTATAGAATTTCAGGTATAGGGGCCCTGCACAAATATCTCAATTAACCCAGATGGTGAAACAGGTTTTTAACTGAAATCTGTTTTTCAAATAGTCCCAAATCTTTCTCTATAGATCACCGTTATTATAGTTTATAGCCCTTCCATTTTGTTTATTGTTTTTGTTTTTAGTTTGTGGACCACACTTGGTGGCACCCAGGGTTTACTCCAGCTCTGCACTCAGAAATCATACCTGGTAGGCTCAGGGGAGTCATATGAGATACTACATGAGGGATCGAGCCAAGGTCAACTACATGCAAGGCTAAAGTCCTACCTGCTGTGATATTATCCTGACCCCAATTTTTAGCCTTTTAGGTCTGGTTTGGTTCATTATGGTTAGAAAAGGAGGTGGTTTGCAGTAAGGTGGAATTTCTCATTATGATTATTTTAGCAGCTTTCAGTGAGAATTCTCTCAGAAAAATATATTTACAGAAAATCTCAGGAGTGAATTGGAGGAAAATGGTGATGTGGAATATCATTTAATGATTCAGCAGTTAATGACTCAAGTCAAAAGGCATATTTTACTCACTGCTCAGGGTTCTACATTGGAGAACAATGCACTCCACATCCTTCTGTCAAACAGGGACAACTTATCTGAATAAATCACTTTTCATTAAAATTCTTCTTTTCATGGAGTAAGCTCTTGAGGCTGGAGACCCAAACCATTTTTTTGTGCCTGGATAACCAAATGGAGCAAAATAACTCAGTTTTTTATGATATTTTAGATTAATAATGTAAACTTTCTAAAAAAAACCAAGTCACTATTCATATTAACAGTAAATGGTTTGGATGTCCACCATATGCTCCCACATTTTCTTTTATGCTCTTTCAAGGAAGAGATAAAAAATGTTCTACTGAGATCTCTAATGATCCTGCATATTGGATTCTGGTTCTGTCCAGTAGCCCCTCAGAGACCTATTCTGTGCACTGGCTCTGCCCAGAACGTGGGCTTGTTTCTCATTAGTTAGGAGAGACACACTTGTTTGTTATCACAGGATGGAACACTGATCTCTGAAAGACAAGCCAGGGAGTTTCTGTATTGGGGCTCACTCCAATGTTCATTAACAACTCCAAGTTGTCAGGAGAGTGAATCGTGATCATATACTCCTATTGGGCTCCTGGGAGTAATCTTGCTCTAAGAGGAGCTGTAGGTATTCATTAATAGCCACCTGTACAAAACAAATCACACAGCCCAGAGCAGGAATCTGCTGCTTTTAACTCTCAGAAAGACAAAAACATGAGAAGTTTATTTTCTAAGTTGCACATACAAAATAAAAGGTAGCGACCATATGGAGTATTGCAAAATTGGCTTCTCATCTGAAGGCGATTGGGATCTGATCTGTGCGGCTGGGCTTCTCATGGTTATCTTAGATGTGAATTTAGAGAATAGTTCACCAACTACACAATCATGCAATGAATACTAATTTAAAACACACGTTTTAAGTTTGTTTAATACAGTTTAGACTGACTTGTTACAATTCCGTTTTCCAATCAGTGGGGGGATGGGTTTCTGGCCCAATGATACCTTACTCTCCCCTCAGTCCTCTCTTTTTTTCATTCCCCTTTCTCATCTCTCTAATATTATAAACATAGCATAATTTTCTCTCTATAAGACACACCTGACCATAAGACACACATAATTTTTAGACAAGGAAAACAAAAAATATTCTAAAGCAAATAGTTAATAAACTATAACAGAATAATATTTCAACTATGTTAAGTGAATAGCAGTCAACATGACATTAAGAATCATTATGACTGTCTCTCCTCCCCTGCACTCAGACTTCAGCTCCAGGTGGCATTCGCTCCATAAGATACAACTTTTGGGGGGAAAACAGTGTTTCTGATGGTACAAAAAATAGGGTATATAAAAGCACTCACTGTCTCCTCTTCCTCCCACACTTTGAACACTCTTATATTAGCTAGCATTGTTTCCACTCTCTAAGGCACTGTTTAATGTGACAAACCATCCTAGGACAGTAGACCTTGCTGGTAGAATACTGGGTTATGGACACCAGTTGAGTTTTAATAATCCACATTTGGAACACACAGAATGCTATAATGCAATGTTCTAGTAATGAAAGTCTTATATTTTAGAGTTATTTTTCTATATTTGATACATCTATCCATGCCTCAAATTTTGCTAATCATATCAGCAAACTTAAAACTCATCATCTGGAGCGGGGCCCGAGTGCTTGCCACTTCCGGTGCGGCTGGAGAGCTGTTGGTTGGGGGCGGCCCAGAGGCACGAGCTAGAGGGAGGCAGCGGGTGGGTGTGTCCTGCAGGGATCCTCCAGGAGACGGCAAAAAAATAATAATAATAATAATAATAATAACGCATCATCTGAGTTGTACAGTATCTCCACAACTCCTCTTAGGTGACTGTAACGATTGGTGGCATGATATATGCATATATATGTATGAAAGTATTTGGATACTATTCAAGCAATGCTGGTGGACACAGGGGGAAATGTACTTGGACATATCAATGTAGTTTAACTTTAGCAAGTTGTTTTGAAGAAGCACTAGAACAACCTCAATGATAGACATAATTATAGACATAATTAATCATTTTATTTTGTTTTTGAAGGGAGGAAGCTTCTCAAGTTTTCTCAGGGTGTTTGGGGCACCCTCCAAGGTTCAGGGTGAGACCGAGGAAAATGAAATCCTTTAATGTCGGTATTTTATGGACAAATTCAGTAGTGATCAGACCTTCCATGGTGACCTGACAGATTCATTTACCATTGTCCAGTGGTTGATGCTTCCATTCTATGTTCAGCAGAGTGAGCTATAACGCCTTCCTATACTGTTGGCATCTTTCCTCTCTATTTCCACCCAGCTTTTGAATATTGTAATTCCTGGGAAAACATGCTTGGTCTATTACTGCTCTTTGTTTGCTTGTCGGCCACACCTGGAAGTGTTTAATGCTTACTCCTGGTTCTGTGCTCAGGGATCTCTTTAAATAGATCAGAAGATCATGTGTGAACCTGGAGATCAATTCTAGATGACCACATGCAAGGCAAATATTCTACATACTTGATCCCCATGTTCGCAAATTGAATTTAATATGAAGCAAAAAAAAAGATGCTTCAAATGAATATTAATTAAAATTTAAAAACATTAAAAGTAATTTAAATGTCATATAATACTATGTATCAAATAATCAGAATACGATTTAATGCCAATGTAATAAAATGTGGATTATTTGTGGTGGCTTTTGGTAAGTCATTTAAAAATAATTACACTTAAAGTGCTTCTTTCAACTGGCATTTGAATCACAAGATTCCTACAACTAATGCTTACTTAGAAGGCTCAATAATAAATTTAAGTAAATTATCATCTATCACTTTGATGCAGAGTGATGAACCATGAAATATGTCCATTGGCAGTGCTCATATGAAGCACTTCTCTGCGATTTTCAGTGGAAATGAGATTAATAACAACTGTGGAGTCACCAAATGCTGACAAAGGACTGATGAGTTTCTAGGCACTGCTGAGAGTGCCTTTCTCCATGTTTTCACAGTATTCACCCTTTGATTCTATTATTGCTTAACTGTCTACACCAGTGGTCCTCAAACTTTTTAAACAGGGCACCAGTTCACTGCCCCTCAGACCATTGTTGGGTTGGACTATAGTAAAAACAAAAACTATGAACAGATGTCTGTGCACACTTGCATATATCTTACTTTGAAGTGAAGAAACAAAATGGAAACAAATACAATATATGACCCAAGGGGCGTAGTTTGAAGACCTCTGCTCTACACACTGGAACTAGGTACACAGGGGTTTGGGATTCTACTCAAGCTATAGCAGTGTAACCAGGAATCCAGGTTTCCAAAGAGATATTTAATGGCTGGCATCCCTGTTCTCTGCCACATGGACAAAACTCTGTTTGCCCTCAAGATTTGAAAATGAAGGTGATCACAGTGAACTCAGGGAGGCATAATCCACAGTGGGGAGTATGCAATTGCCAACTCAAGATTTGAAATGAAAACACAAAACGTTCCAAGTCTCTTCTAAAGTGACTATAATGATTGGTGGCATGGTTATATGCACACATATATGTATGTATGTATTTTGGTGTTATACAAGCAGTGCTGATGGACTCAAAGGGCACTCTAAATGGACACATCAATGTATTTTGACTTTAGCAAGTGGTTTTGGGATGCACCAGGATAGTTTCAATGATATTTTGTGGATGCCAGAACTATATTCAATGGTACTTTGGTTAAGTACCAATTTTGGAAAAGCCCAAGTAATCCTGATGATTGAACTGGTGTGTCCATGACCACCAGACTATCTTCCTGGTTGTACATTTTCCAAAATGTTTTGGAAATTACACTTGGTACTGGGATTTAGTCATTTTTGTAACACACTGAAGAGTTAGAGCTCAAATAAATCTTATTAGAATAATCTTCTAATAATGGGCTCATACACCTTGATTACTATCTTAATCATATAGGAGAGAAGGCAGTGCATGCTGCTAAAACTAAAGATGATGAAAACAATATTTTACAGTAAGAATTAATAAAGATCTGATTTTTGAATATTGGTCAATACGGAAAATGGAAAACACTGTAAATACTTCAAACACTGTACATTCATAATATAAGATTCTCTTAGCTAGAAGTAACAGGAAGTGCATTACAAATAGAATCAGGTTGGTAAATAAAGGGTGGAATGGAAATGAATATTCCATGGGTCCCACTTGTGCAAAATTTGGGAGAGGGCAAGATGTTACCCTCCTCTCTTAATAACAACATCCAATGTCTCTCCCAGGTTGGAAGGATCCCTAACACAAAAACAACCTCAGTGAGGTGAATCCCACCTCTGCTGTGATTAAATACAAGAATATCCTCTTAGCCACTCTCTTCCTTTGGGAGCACCTAGGGACATCAATTGTCAATGAAAATAGAGAAGCAATTGTGTTCCCAGCCCATGGACACACAGCTCAATCTTATCCTTCAGAAGGAAGTTTTGGGGTTGTAAGCAGCACCCAACTTGTGGCCCTGCATCTTGTAGCAAAAACTATAGCATTGATTCTCAAGTCAAGAGTCCCAGAGACTTTTGTTTCTATGCTTGCTGGAAGCATTGTGAATGTAATAGGGACATTATGTTTAGGTTTGAACTACAAGAGCTGTGTTCTGTTGAAGAACATGAAGATTCTGTGTTTTCTCATGGCTCTCTGATGCCTGCGTTAGGTCCTTTAATAGATTTATTTGGGTGGTTTCTGCAGGAGACTCCAGGGAACAGGAGGATATTCATGTATTCTGGGATAAGTGCTGAGAGAGAAATGTGCCTGAGAGCTTTAGTAGGAAGATTGGACCTTCCTACTAGAATTCCTGAAGGGTTCTTAAACAGTCAAATCAGTATGCTTCAAGGGTGGAAAAACAGGTATCTCTTAGGCCAAAGGAATTCTCTTTCTAATTTCCCCAACACTTACACTGCCATTGAGAGAGAGAGAGAGAGAGAGAGAGAGAGAGAGAGAGAGAGAGAGAGAGAGAGAGAGAGAGAGAGGAGAAACACAAACTTTTTATGTAGTTGCTGGTTTTGGCTTTTTGACTGTTTTTTGTTTGTTTTGTTTGTTTTTTGCTTGTTATTTTTTTAGTTGATTTTGGTCTTTTTGTTTTGTTGTTGATGATGCTTAGTTGGTTTATTTTTTGTTTTTCTTTCTGTTTTTACTTTTGTCTTTGTTGTTATCTTTTTCTTCTTTTTTTCCCTTTCTTCTTTTAAATTGATATTTATAATATCTAGACAGATACCTCCCAGGTATTTTTTCTTTCTTCTTTTTTTTTATTTCCAACAGAACCACATAACTTGAATCATCTTGTTCTGCCTCATAAATTGAGGGTAGAAAAATGATACCAGGACCAAACAGTCATATGAACATTGAGTGGAAATAAAAAATGATCAGACTTCAACACCAAACTCAAAAGCAACACCAGAATCGATACCCAACCTACAACAAGCTGTACAAGAGGGACCATTCTAGGGGGCGAGGGGGACACTGGAGGGAGATATGGGATGCATGCCGGAAACAGGGGTAGAAGGAGGACAACAACACTAGTGATGGGAATGCCCCTGATTCATTGCCACTATGTACCTTAAATATTACTGTGAAAGATTTATAATTCACTTTGTTCTCAATCAAAATTATTTAAAAAAACATGTTAATAAGAGTCAAGGGCTGTTTTGAGGCCAAAGGAAAATAAAAACTTTCTACTAAATTGGCTTTGTTCACTAAGTATGCTAAAGAATAAAAAATTAAATCTGATTAAATTGGGAAGAATAAAAAATAAAACAGTCAAGTCATCTCAGCTCTCCACAGTCCCTTAACTTTCTATCTGGTGGACTTCTGCCTACTTATATTTTTACAACTTCCCACCTAAATTGTTAGAATTGGTTTCCCCAAGGAGCCTTGGAATAGCCTTCCAAAGATGTAAGATGACACCCAGATAGCTATTAACCCCAAACAAAGGCCTTTCCCCTTCCTATTACCTGTAAATCTCTTTTGATATGAAAGAGCTCACCTGTATTACTCTACCTTTCCCCTTCAAGTATTGGGAATTTAATTGGTTTAATAAAGAAAAAGGAGTTGTGACTTTCTGTGTTGGCAGACACCATGAGGGAGAAGCCACGAGAAACCACTGACTCCATTACTTTCTCCTGACTGGCTTGATTTATTATTTCTTTGCCACTACCCTGCTTCTTTAAACTCCTTTGCATGAGGTTTGGAACACAATGCCCAGGATGATCTCACAATCTCTGGGATTTTAATTTATACAAAGTAACTTTTTCTGAATAACTATATTACTACAGTACTCATAGCTGTAGGATTTTCATGCACCTATTCACAGATAATGCTCACCTCACAAAAATGTTTGCTAAATAGTTTCTTGCTGATTCCTAAAAACAACTGGAGATTTCTTTGGAAAAAAATAAAAGGCAATGGATAATGTTATCTGGAATAAATTGAACAATTCTTCGTTTCCTCTGGAATTCAAGGCCAAAGTTGATTTTAAGAAATTAATGGAAAGACACAGACATTAATAAAATGCTTGACCTTCACTCTAAGATCTGTAGTCTTGACACTCTATTTAATCCTTTTTCTGACTCAATACTCACATAACTGATATAAGTTATTAAGCTATTTCCAGGAAAAATCTTATTTATCTTTCTCTACAACCATAAACTTCGATTACTATTATCCTAGTTTTATAGAAATAAACATTGGATTTCAGGTATATAATTTGCTCAGATCCCCTCATAAATCCTGGAACTAGATAGTTATTTGTAATTTTTATTTTTAGAGAAAAAGAAAATTTATGTCAGACACTCCTAGGATCAAAAGAGATAAGTGATACAATAAAGGGTCAGAGAAATAATGTAGTCAGTGCTTGCCTTGCATGTGGTTAACCTGGGTTTGATCACCAGCACTCTGGGGTCCTCCAAGTTGTACTATATGATTCAGGAACACAGAGCAAAGAGTAATCCCAGAGCACTATCAGGTATGACTTCTAAACATCATCCCCTCTCAACAGTGAAATTGTAATAAATATACTACCTGAATCTCCATTGTTCAACTCCTTAGAATTTCTATCTTTTTCTTCATACTGCCCTAAAATAAATAGATTATATAAGAACATATTTTAGAGAAAAATAAGTTAATGTCAGATTTTTTGGCATAAAACAAAATGGATATAACTTCAAGCAGTGTTTGCCTTGCATGCACTAAACTTGGACAGACTGTGGTTTGATCCCCTGGTGTCCCATATGGTCCCCCAAGTCAGGAGTGATTTCGAGTGCATAGCCAGGAATAACCTCTGAGCATCACCGGGTGTAGCCCCCCCCCCCCAAAAAAAAAGAAACAAAAAAAGCAAACAAACAAACAAAAAATCTCACAAAACATTTTTAAAAATAATTTGTATTTAATTATAGAATTCTGGAAGCTATTAATAGTTGAGTTGCAGACATATACTATGTCAAAAGCAATTCCACTTCCAGAGTCAACTTCCCTCTACCAGTGCTCCCATGCTCCATTCCCCGTCTCTCTACCTCTACTGCCACATAGACAAGGACATGACCAAGTTCTCATATCTTCATCTTAGATCTCATATATTCAGTGTTGTTGAGTCTGAGCTTTGAATATGCAATTATTTCTCTCT
>PVKC010001850.1:0-47240 GCA_004027635.1 Crocidura indochinensis
AGAAATACTCAATAATTGCCTAGTTGATTTCTAATCTGTTACTAACCTTGACCTGTAAGTTTAGGTCTTTTTCTGAGGAAAAAGTATTTATAATAAATCACAAAATTTTTACTCACTGATTTGATAAAAAATAATCTCTCATATTGTATAAAACTTAGAATTACTTTTTAATCAGAGCTACATCTGCTCACTAAATCCTGGATGAGATGTCAACACATTAATGCTTAAAACGACTTTTTCTTGATGATGGAGAGATAACACAGCGGTAGGGCATTTGTCTTGCACATGGCCGACCCAGGATGGGCCCGATTTGATTCTTGGCATCCCAAGGTGGACCCGATTTTATTCTCAGCATCCCATATGGGACTTGAGCCTGTAAGGAGTGATTTCTGAGCACAGAGCCAAGAGTAACCCCTGAGCACTTCTGAGTGTGGTCCAAAAAGTCAAAAACAAAAATAGAATAAAACGAAACAAAATAGACTATTTGCTCTTGAAAGTAATAATAATTACAAAACTAATAGTATTAAATCACTATATGAATATAGAAGAATTCTTGTAATATTTTAGACCAATATTTTGTTGGAGGAGGGGGTATTCTTTGCCTACTAACAATCCTTAATATATAAAATGTAAATTACCTACATGCAACTCTCAAAAGCCTTTTGCTCTTGGCTATGAAGCCTTCATTTGAAAACCCTTCCTTTGAATTCTCTGCCACAGTTTTATGGGGTGCTCAATGTAAACAGATGCCTCATATAAATTTTATTTTTATAGGTAGCTAATATACTAATATCCTACAGGGATAATTTAAGCTCCCAGGTGTCCAGGTTTTAACAAGGCTACAAAGAAAATTTAGCCAAGGACAACAGGACAAACCAACTAAACTAGAAATGTCATGGTTCTTTCATGAGGCACAAAGATGTTAGCAAACTTCCAAATAATGTCACGCAAAGAATAATCTGGCTAGGGAAGAGACCCCATAAACTGAGATGATTCACAGTTATAGATCATGTTGAGGTAATTTAGAGGCAGGAAATCCTTGTATATATTATTTACATACCTAGTTCCACATTGAAACTTGGAGTAATAAAATGTTTCAGACTGAGACGGTATCTAGCGATCAGAGAAATTGTATACAAGGTGCTTGCCTTTAACACAGCTGACCCAGATTTTGATCCCCTAAAACTCTATGATCCCATGCCTACCAGAAGCTGTCCATGCAAACAAAGCCAGAACTCTTGAACATTACTCAGTGTGTACAAAAACTGAGTTGAGATGTATCAAAACACCATCTCTTCCTAGATGAGTATACTAGGACAAGAGTAATAGTACAGGGCTGGAGTGATCAGAAGCACAGCAGCAGGGCATTTGCCTTGCACTTGGATGACCCAGGACAGACACAGGACAGATCCTATATAGGATCAGGGATTATATAATCCCTGATTATATCCACTAGTGATTTCTGAGTACAGAGCCAAGAGAAACCCCTGAGGGCTGTCGGGCATGCCCCCACAAAAAAAGAGTCATAGCACAGAGGGTAAGCCTTTTTCCTTGCACTCAGCCAATCCGAATTCAATCCTCAGCATCCCATATGGTTCTCCAAAGCTGCCAGGAGTGATTTCTGAGCACAGAGCCAAGAATAATGCCTGAGGGCTGCCGGGCGTACACTGAGACTATTTAACATTATACACGCAATTATAAAGTATAGATTTTATATACTACACACATAGACTAACAATAATTATTATTATTTCTATCTGCAGCAAAATTTCTATTTTGATCAAATTTAAACTTTTGCAGAAGTCATCAGTCAAAGTTTATAGCCAGAAACGAGCTGGCAGCAGATTCTAAACGCTTCACTAACTATAAACGTGGTCTTTATAATATCCAAATATACAGCTGAGAGTCTGGAAGACAATTATTGCCCTGATGTAAGAATTCCTTTTTAGTTACTTTGCCAATACAACACGGAATATTGAGCGCAGAATTGAAAAGGAGCTTAGTACAACTGACTTAAAGACAAGGAACTTTCAATTAGAAAACTAGCTCCTCTCTTAAGGTAGCCAATTAAGATCTGTAAAAACAAAGGTTCTGGAAATAGGAGTTACTGGCAGATACAATACCTGAGATTGGGTAGCACATGAGGTTTTGTGCAATCCATTTTTCCACAGATGAATATTTCTTAGTCATATAAATAATGTTTTGTGACAATTATCTATATGGAGTGTAAGTTAGCTGATCTGTAACCCTAATTCTCAAGTATAGATCAGCACCTCATGACACTAGAATGAATGAGTTTACAACTAGCAGACCCCAGTGCTGTAGTAAAAGAAACGAATCTGTCGAAGTATGGTCAGATAGAAATGTAAAATATCTCTTCAGTGTTTTTCAAGGGTATTTGGAAGTTAGATAGAGTCTTCTAATAGTGTAAGTTTCAGGAAGTTTTAACAATTGAGGAGAAGGAGTGGTTGGCCAAAAACAATAGCTGAATTTTCTTCTAACTAGGTATAATAGGCATTTTTATATAATAACTTGTTTAAGTTATGATGTTTAGTCATTTACCAATTTCTCTGGGTTTTTGGACCAAACCTGGTTTTACTCAGAAGTAACTCCTGGCTAGGTATTCCAGAAATCATTCCTGAGGTGCCATAGTTTGAGCCCAGAATGATTGTGTACAAAACAGGTACTTTATGCACTTTTCTATCTCTTCAGCTTTGGTAGTCAATTCTTTGGTCTAAAACAAGTATAGATTTTCTTGTGAAGACTTTTCTTAGATTTTTTATGAATATTTATATTAAGTTGGCTATAAAGAAAAAAATTTGAAATATTTGAATAACTGTTTAAAAGTATCTTTGAAAATATGGACAGGCCCAAATTTGACCCAACTGTTAAAGAATTTAAAAAGCAAAAATTGAGGTTTCCTGGGGAAGAAAAATATTTGTCTGTAAGTCTATAATATTCAAACCCTACTGAGTTACTCAATATTGCAATCTATACTAGGGATTTCATACTTATTTGAAATGGGCTCTGGAGATGATAATACCTGGGAGTCCCTGATGATATATCTGGAAAGATAAGTGCTTTCAGGATTATTTGGAAAACTTCAAAACATATAACTATGTGTGCAGCCTCAGCTATGAACATGTTACTCCAACTTTATATAACTTGGTTGGAGTTATTTCCACTTGGATTTACAAAGAGTTACATAGTTTTTAAATGTAAGCATTGCTTCTCTTTAATAAGTAACATTTCTTGGCTCTTACTTTTTAAGTATGTTTTTCTGTAAATTATCACATAGCACTATTTTCTACTCAAAATGAAACTACAAGAAAGGGGAATCCCAGGCTGGCTTTTTTGTACCATTAACTCATAATCTCAGAGATTTGGCAGAATTCCTAAGTTCACTTCAGGTTTCAGAAACAGGTAGGCAGGTACCCAGCAAAGTCTGGGGCAGAGCCAATCTAGTGCTCAAACTGACAACTTTAGAACCCAAAAGTAGAAAGAGAAGACTCATCACCTACAAAAGGGGGGAGAGCCAAGTTCAGAGCAAGAGACTAGAGACTTCTCACAAATTCATTCACTCAAAACTTATTTAGTATTTACATCTTCCCCACTGTCATGTGGGGAAGAGGGATGAATGTTCAACAACTTATTCTCTGTGGGACAATACTGAACATTCTGGTCCCAACTTAACTATGAGAGTATAAACCACGTAAAGCAAAATGTTGAGCAAAATGAGTCAAAGGGAAAGGGATAAATATAGAATTATCTCACTCATTTGTGGAATATATGGTAACAAAAAAAGATAGGATGCTAATAATATAAAAGATAATAGAGATAAAGTTCAGAAAGAACAGTCCATGATATGAAGCATCTCACAAATAGGGGAAAGTGCAATTGATAATGATATGATAATGAAAGTTGGAAATTATCACTCTAGACAAGAATTAGAGTCTGAATGGAGATAAAGTGATAGGCATGATACCACTACAATACTGCAAACCAAAGCATTTAAAAGGAAATGGAGAAAAGAACTAAGAGAGAAAAAGAGAGAAGAAAACTGACTGGCCTTGGGCAGAGGACGGGAGGGAAACTAGACCTAGACATTGAGTGGGAAATGTGCACTGGTGAAGTTTGTTGTACACAGCATATCTGGAACTCAATCATGAATAACTTTGTATCTGTGAAAAAAAACTCCACTATGAACAATCTTGTATTCACAATGTTGAAATAAAGTAACAAATAACAACAAAAATAATAATAAATAATGATAATAATAATAATAATTCAGGATAAAAACTTAGTTGACCAGAGAACAATAAATAAGTGCTCTTGAATGCTAATATTCATCAATGGCTACAAACAAAGGCACTCTCAAATCAGGGTGAGATTAAGGAGAGATTATTCAGGGGTCAGTTGCAAAAGCCTTAAACCTGTATTTGAAAAACATGAACCTGAATTTGATGCCCAGAAACACATGGGTCACTACAAATACTGGTGGGATTATCCTTGCAGGTCCATTACCAACACCAGGTGTAATACTAGTAATTGCTAGACTCTAGCAGTGTCATGTCACTAGTCCCTAGTGTTGAACTGTTGGGCTTAGTTGCTAATTACTAGTATGTCATGTCACTAGTCCCTAGTGTTGAACTGTTGGGCTTAGTTGCTAATTACTAGTATGTATGTAGAACCCAGAACACTTCACCAGGGTTAATTGTTTTAACTCCTTTAGTGCTGTGGCCCCAAATAACTTGATCTATCACTAACAAACATAACACAAACACATGTATTTAATTGCATATCAGTTCATGAAATCTGGCGAGGTTCTGATTATTTCTCCACAAATACTACTTTACTACATTTCTTGAATTAACATGCTATTTCATGAACAATAATCAGGAACTCTCTTTTCTCTATTTTACCAAATTCGTTCTATATTCTACCTATACTATGATACATACAGCTTATTAACACACAGCCATAACCATTCATTTATATGTCATCTATAATTCTCTTCCAAACACAGCAGCAGTGATAAGATTTGTAATAGAAACAAGGGGCTTTCAATGCCTAAAATATTTATCTTCTAGACATTTAAGAAATCTATAGTATAATTCTAATAGGTAGAAATTTAAAAACAGAAATGATAAGGCTTACAAATGTATTCTGTACTTAAAAATGGACTAGCAATCTCATAACAACCCTCACAGAATGATAATGAGATGAGTAATTAATTAGTTATTAATTAGTTTACCTATATGAACAGACCAGACTTTCTAATTGAGTCTAATCCCTGGGAGAAGAGAACCAAGGTCAAACTGAAAACTGAATAAAGTTCATAAAAATCTTGTGTATACAAATAGGTCACATGTAGGCATCAACCACATGGCAATTCCATCCTCTTTCCATCCCTGTATCAAAAATCACAGTCAATCTAATGTTCACAAGATGAACTCAAAGGTAACAATTGGAAAAAGTCTGAGGAATAATGCTTTTTCTTTGAAAAATCGGTAGTTTCTTCACAGTGTTTGTTTAGACACTGCCATAAATTGTCTCTGTAATCTTCCTGTTTTAGTAGGGTTGGTCTCCCTTTATTTTATGATACATTTTTTCTTTGGAAATATGAAGCTATTTGTAAAATTACTATCATGTTTTGCAAGAATAATCTCTATTTCTTTAAATCAAAATTTGTTTTTAATCTATTGCTTTTTCTTCCCTAATTTTCAGAGGCATTTCTCTGTAGTGTTCAAGTTCAAGATGGAAGAGCGGATGGCATTTTTAAATGTTTTTTATTGACACCAGTTGCTAGTCAGTTCTGCGTTTCTTATTGTCATTCACCTCACCATGTGAGTAATTATTTCCTCAACAACTCATTCGGTGCCACAAGCATGTGTTCACCTATTCAGGAATGTAGACAAAGAACTCATTTAGAGACCCTAAAACCATATCAAATCCTGATTTATACAGGTAGTCACATCAATAAACACATCAAAATCCTTCTGGGTAGTGACAGTTGCTAAATAAAAGTTATTATGGTTTTACCTGACTTGCTGGTTTGGAATGTCTAGGTCTCTTTGAAATACCTTTGGGATTACTCTTGTGTACCAGTGACAGAATTATAAGTCCTGCTGACCACATCTAATTTATTTTGTAAGGCATATTACACCAGGATTATTGAAAGTTTTCAGTCATTTCATTGTCCATGTGGTCAATAATTTAGTGTAAAGTTGAAATGATCACTTAAATTCTGACTTTTTTATTATGCTGACATGGGCCATTTAAAGCTAATGGTAGCTCTTTAAAAAAATAGTTGCAAGGTGAAAAGGTTAATCCTTTTAAAGCCCTTTGAAAGATATAGCAGAGTGAATATTTTGAAGACCCGTCACTGTGTTATGCATTTTCCATAAAAAATATTTATTTGAAACACAGTCCTACATCATAGAGGAAATATTGAGAATCAGATAGATTATCTAACGTGCCTGAGTTTGCACCATCAGGAAAAGATTTGTATTCAGAAACACAAACCTCAATCCAGCCTGCTCCAGTCTTTCATCCCATTATATCTGCCTTTTTCCATCAGCAGTTATCTAATAAAAAATTGTTAGCTTATTAGCCATGTGTTTATGGTCATGACTTAGAAATTATCTTAAAAATTAGAAATCTGGGATCAGAGCAATAGCACAGTGGTAGAGCGTTTGCCTCGCAAGTAGCTGATCTGGGACGAACATAGGTTCGATCATGGGCATCCCATATGGTCCCCTGAACCTGCCAGGAGTGCTTTCTGAGAGACGAGCCAGGAGTAACCCCTGAGTGCTGTTGGGTGTGGCCCAAAAACAAAACCAAAAAAATTATAAATTTGGGATCAGAGTGAGTAATAGCATAACAGGTAGAGCCTTGCATATGGCCCATTCAGGTTCCATTCCTGGTATCCCATATGGTCCCACGAACCTGCCAGAAGTAATTTCTTAGCACAGAGCCAGAATAACTTCTGAATACCACCACATGTGGCCAAAAGAAAAAGTGCTCTGTGTAATAAAAGATTCTTGCTGCAACTAACCATGTTAGCGATACATGCTCAAAGCACAGTGGCAAAGAAATCCAAAATAAACATGAACAAATTTTTTTAGATTTTGAAAAGAAACATTAAAAATTTATTTTGTCATGAAACTTATTTATGATTGTGCTTAAGGCATACATTGTTTCAACTCTCGTAGCTTCCTTCCAAGTATTCTCCTACCCAATACCCCCCCCCCCACATTCCAGCCTGCCTAATAGGGGAGATTTATATATTTGTAAATTTTTGCTCTATGGTTTATAGTACTGTTGCTAATAGGATTTCATACAAAGTATGAAATTTACTACCTTTTAGCACTACCTCCTCCTCCAAATTGAATACTTCCTTACACCATAGTTGTTGCCCACTGCTTGTCCTATTTCCCAGCTCTCTCATGTGGCATGTATCATACTGAATACCACTTGTAATGTTCTTTGTTTCCTGTCTTTGGGAATTCTTTATTCCAACTTTATGTCTGTCTCTTTATCCCATATATAAGAAACATTATTCTGTATCTGTCAGTCTTTCTCCCTCTGAAAAACTTTATATGATAATCCCCATATCCTTCCATGTAGCAGCAAATTGCATTACTTTATCTTTATTTATGGTCAAATAATATTACACTGTGTATTTGTACTATTATTTCATTATCCAATTATTGATTGTTGATCACTTGTTATATTTTGATAATGTGGATAGTTTTGCAAAGAACTTAGAGATACAGATATCTTTTCTCAATTTAGTTTTGGAATCAAAACATTTCTATTCCAAGAAGCAGAGTTACTGAACATCATGGAAGTTAATTAATAAATTTTATTATTATATTTTTTATATTAACCATTACCATAGGAGTGGTGGGCAAATACTATCTTCCTTTCCATGGTTACCTTTGTGTTCTGGTTATCATTTCTTTTGGAGCATAGAAACTTCTTTATTTAATGTAGAACCTGTTGTATATATTTGTTTCTACTTTCTTAGTCAATAGAGTTTCAACCTTGAAGATGCCTGTAAATTCAATATCATGGAGAGTTATGCCTATAAATTATGTCTGTAAGTACCTAAGAATTCAGGTATGGTATAAAGGTCTTTGATCCATTTTTATTTGACTTTTGTGTATTGCATTATAAAGAAGACTGAATTTATTTATTTGCATGTAACTGACCAGTTTTCTCAACACTATTTGTTAAAGAGGCTTTCTCTGCTTCTCATATGAAGTATTAAAATACTTCATATTTTTAATCTTTTATCAAATATCAATCATATAGTTGAGGATCTATTTCAGAATAATCAGATTCCATTGATCTGAGAATCCATCTTTATTTCATGCTTATTTAATTCTTACAGATTTATAGTGAGAGCTTAACTTTTTCCTTTTCCATATGGATGCCCTTAATATCTTTTTCTTGCTTAGTTGCTTTGGAAAGTATTTCTAGTACTATATTGAATAGAGTGGTTAGAGTGGTGGGAGTGGGCAACCATGTCTTGTGTCTGAACTTAAAGAGAATGACTTCCCCAGCCCTGCCCCACTGAGTATAATATTTATTGTGGGCTTGTGGTAAACGACTTTGACTATATTAAGGAAACTTCCTTTGAGTCTCATTTTTTATTTCCATAATTATATTTTATAGACCCTGGAATTATATATGCACAATAACATATAATGTAGCTAGGACATTTTTAAGTTTATCCCATTTATTGATTCTCAATATTTGTTTTTTTCTTTTATTATATTTTTATTATTTTAATTTTTAAATTTTTTATTTAATTTTTATTTTTTTTTAAATAAGGAAGTATGACCCTTCTAAACTCAATGACACTCAATGCTTAGTATAGTACATCAAAGGTATACCTTGTTCTTTACAATAAGTTCTCTGAAAACATTATAACATAATTACAGGATACACACAAAATTAAATATATCAGCATGATGCAACTATTCTGTACTGCATACAATGCATTATTTATAAGACACCATAAGGACACAATTCTTATAAATTGACATGGATTGTTGTTCTCAGGTTTGTGCTATTTATACCTGTTAGTGATAGTGACCATCAACTTTGTTAAGGTTTGGAGTCAAAGAAGCACTGTAAAAACAATGTTAGTGTGGCAATTATCATTTGCATGGGCCCACCAAAGTATGGAAAGGAAAAACTTTGGCCTAAGTACAAGGAGACCCTACCTCTGAAGTTTCCTGACAGAAGACCATTTCTAGACTCCAGACAAAACAATTTGTCCTATCCCAGTCATTGTCTGCAGTGCCCATACAGTTATACCTTTCACAGTCTCTGTTGTTGATCTCACACCTCTGCATTAAAGGTCCTGGAATCTGCACATCCCACAATTGAAGTCAGGATGGTGTGGAGCGGTGTCTAATTTCATCTCACAATTAATGGGCAATGCAGAAAACCCTGTCCAGTATGCAAGTCGTTGTTTAAATCTTCTCAGTGTTAAGGGAAGACTCTTTTAGGTAAATCGATGTCAGAGCAGCAGTAGGGTCTTCCCCAATAGAGGATTGCATCCAGGTGAAGTCATAAACAACGTTGCATATTTCATAGATGGCTTCCCTGGTTCAGGGGTGACTGGAAAATGCCCAAACCTCTCAGGTCTGTGCCAGGTCATCTTGTCAATGTTCACGGTTTGTAAGGTTCCATTGCACCACAAGATTAGTGTGTTCCCATCTCTAGTAGATAAGAACTTATTTGTATGTATAGTATTTTCCATTTTAATGTGCCCATGCAAACAAGGAATAATGCCACCTGGCGTTATCAGCACATAAAAAAGCCACAAGAACAAGTCCAACAATCCCCGTGACCTGGTTCAAACATAAGCATTAAACTGAGGGACTCTTTCACCAAAATTTCTTATTGAACAGTTCCCAGTAAAATTGGTGCCTATGGGAATGCTAGAACAAATCCAATAATCTAATTGACTTGGTTATATATATAACATATATATCATATATATATCATATATATGTCATATATATATAATATATATATGTTAAATGGAGGGATACTTCTACAAACTTCCTTATTTAACCAATGAGCCGGGTCTTTAATACAAGGTTCAAGGTGTAAGGTCCTACTGCATTACAAGTTTTGTGTGTTCCCATCTCTATAAGATAAGAACGTGTTTGAGAATTTCCCATTTTAATGTGCCAATGCAAAGGAAGAACAGTATCCCATGGTGAAATTGGTGCCTATGGGGATATTAGAACAAGTCCATCAATCGAATTGACTTGGTTCTTATGTAAACATTAAATGGAGGGACACTTCTACTAACTTCCTTATTTAACATGATTCTCATTTTGTTGAGAGTTTTTATCATGAATGGATGTGGGATCTTGGCAAATGCTTTCTCTGTATCTATTGATATGATCATATGACTTTTTATTATTTACTTTATTGACAGTATATTGTGTTGACTGACTTACATATATTAAAATATCCCAATATCATATTGATTATGATATATGATATTTTGATAAGTTGTGGGATTTATTTGCTAGTATTTTAATGAATAATTTTTTACTTACGTCCATCAGGGGTATTGGTCTGTAGTTCTTCCTTTTTGTGATATTGTCTGCTTTTGTTATCAAAGTAAAATTTGCTTAATAGAAATTGGAAGTATTTCTTTAATTTTATGGAAAAAATGAAAAGAATTGGCAATAGGTCTTCTTTAAAATTTGAAAACACTCATTAAGGAGTCCACCTGAGCCAAAGCTTTTGCTTTTGAGTAGGTTTGATTACCATTTTGATGTCTTTGAAAATAATAGGTCTATTCGGGTGGCCCATATTTTCTTGGTTCAACTTTGGAAGTTATATAAATTTAGTAGTCTAAGAATTTATTCAGTTCTAGGTTTTCTCATTTCATGGCATAATGGTTCTCAAAATAATTGCTGATGATCCTTTAATTTATATAGTATCTTTTGTGACATTTCCCATTTTGTTTCTAATCTTGGTTCATTACTATGTTCTCTTTCTCTTTTTTCTTTGTTTTTTGGGTCACATCCAGCAGTGCTCAAGGGTTACTCCAGGCTCTATGCTCATAAATTGCTACTGGCAAGCTCGGGGGACTATAAGGGATGCTGGGATTTGAACCACCATCCTTCTACATGCAAGGCAAATGCCCTACATCCATGCTGTCTCTCCGGCCCCTCTCTCTTGTATTTCTTTGTAAGTCTTGTTAGTGGTTTGTTGACCTTGTTTATCTTTTTAAAAAAACAGCTCTTAGGTTGATTGATCTTTGGAATCTTTTGGATTGCAGTTTATTACTTTCTTCTATAAGTTTCATTATTTCTTTCCTACTGTCTACTTGGGCTCCTTTTTTCATCATTTTAGGTCATTTTCCAGTTTCCTAAGTTCTGCAGTCAAGTTATTTTTGTGGGTACTTTCTTATTTCCTGATGAATTTTCCTGATGAATGCTTGCATAGCTATAAATTTTCCTCTCAAAACTGCTTTTGCAGTACCTCCAAAGTTCTGATGACCCATATCCTCATTTTTATTTGTTTCCATGAATATTTTATTTCTTTTTTATTAAACTTATTGTTTAATAATGAACTATTGTTTTATTATCAATGTCTTTTTTGGAAGACACACTGAGTGGTGCTCAAGGTTTACTACTGACTTTGCACTCAGGAATTAATCCTGGAAGGCTCAGAGGAACATAGGGATGCCAGGGTTGAACTGAGTAGACCACATGCAACTTACCCACTGTGTCATCATTCTAGCTCCTGCTATCAATGTCTTTAAGTCTATTAGCAGTTGTTTGTTGCATTTTTCTGGTGCCTTATTAGGTGCATATTATTTAGAGCTTTATGGGTTTTGTTATTCTATTTAGGATGTGTCTAGGGTGTTTTTATTTGAATTTGTTTTAATCCATCCCCTTCAGATTTCCAGGATGGGAGTGTATGTATTTTTCAAATGTGGAAATTTCTCAGCAATAATACCTTTGATTGTTGTCTCTATAGCAGTTGTCTTTCTGTTCCCGAGACTCCAGTTATTCTTTTTATTCATCTTTAATTCATCCTAAATTTCTCTTGTTAACTATTCATTTACTTTGAGAATTTTTATCAATCGGTTGTTATAGTTGTTGTAGGTATTCTATTCTTCATCTTCAAGCTCACTGATTATGTCCTCATCAGCTATTATTGTGCTGACCAGCCTTCCAGTGAGTTTTCATTTCATCTCCCCATTTTTTTTCAGTATTGTCATTTCTGTTTGTAGTTTTCATGTTTCTGCTCTCATATCATATTCTGTTTTATTGGCTGTCTATTCCATAGTTTCTTTGAGCTCAATAAACATCCCAAGTATTTCCACTATGAAGTACTTTTCAGAAAAAAATTACATAGGGGTTATTATTAACTGGGTCTTCAGGAATACAATCTTTACCTAATCCATGTTGGGTTTCTGAACTGCTATCTTATAATTCCCTTGATAAGCAAGAAGTGCATCTTTCCCACTTAACTGTAATTTTTTTCTCATTACCAGAAAAGTATTTGTGGGACCTTTATGAGGGTAGGGAGTTTATCTCATGGGCACGACTGCTCATTGGGAAAATACATCTCTGAACTCTGCTATGACCCATGGGAGGAACTCTGAGTCAGTTTGATCTAGCAGATTGAGTCTCATCAATGTACCTCAAAAAGTCGCTGGTTCCTTGAAAATAAACATTTTTAGTAACTGACTGTTTTAATATATAGAAATGTCAACAAAGCAAGTGATTAAAACTCTTTTTAAACACATAGTTCATTTATCCTCTATTCAGAAACAAAACTGCTCAACAAGAATTATCCAGTATAGTAGTGAATGTTAATGACTTCCCAAATTACAATCAACCTTTCCAGTGAAGAAAAAAATCAAACAGACCTTGGCAGTGACATCAGCATTCACTGAAATCTCCACTGCTCTTCTTAGAAAATTTCTTTGTCTACTAACACTCTTCATGTAATTAGAAACTAGTACAATCTAAAGCACGCTAGTCTATAAATCAATTCAAATACAAGTTTTCTCTGTGCTCCTCTTTTATTTGGCTGGCTGGGGAGAAAGAGGTTTGAATTTCATTTATGTGTTCTCAGGGATTGTGCCTAACTC
This sequence comes from Crocidura indochinensis, assembly GCA_004027635.1. NCBI lineage: Eukaryota > Metazoa > Chordata > Mammalia > Eulipotyphla > Soricidae > Crocidura > Crocidura indochinensis. The sequence continues at coordinate 13,151 of PVKC010001850.1, forward strand.
TGCTTAGAGATCATTCCTGGTGCTGTTCAGGGAAACATATGTGATAACAGGAATGAAATACTGGCTAGTCCTGTGCAAAGTAAATACCCTATCTACTATTCTACCTCCAGCTCAAATCTAAGCATTGTCATCCATAAGATAGAAATAGCTGTCTTGTCTCAGAAGGAAAAAATAGTCTCAGGAGAAGAACTTTGTCAATGAAATGAAATAAAATTGAAATGAATTCAATTTAAAAATTCTGAAATTTATCAGACGTTAAACCATGCACTGACAAAAACCAAAACCAAAATAAAAACAAAAACAAAAACAAAAAATCATGCACTGCGCCAAACACTAGGATTGCAAGTATAAATAAAACAAATATTACAAATGCATGCATTGGTCTTATGGTTTAGTGGTCTGATAGGCATTAGATAAATTGTTACATGATGAACTTAGCTATTAACATTTTTCAAATGACATAAAGAAGACTAAAGTAATAAAATAAATAATAGCTCCCTCCAAAGTTCACATGTATTAATCCTATTGCATTTGAATATACTATTTTATAGACAAAAAAGAACTTGGAATATATGAGTAAATCAAATCTCTTTTTATGGGGTGAATATCCTGGGTTAGAGGGTATATAATCATAAAAGCCCTTAAAATTGAAGAGAAATTGACTAAAAAAAAAGAGTTTCTATCATGTAGGTTCAACCTATTGTTGCGACATTAAGAAAGTCACTTAACTATTTTATTAAAACAAAAAGAGATCCACGAGTCAAAAATATATGAATAGATTCTAGATGCTGTAAAGGACAAATACTTATTCCCCTAGAACCTTCAAAAAGGAAAGAAAACAGAAAATACCTCAATTCTGTCCAGAGAGAATTTTATGAACTCTTTAACTATAGCCTATAATTTTAAGACATCAATTTTCTTTGTAATATTTTATAGACATTATGGAAGACTAATAAAGTCTTCAACTTAAAGAGAAGGAGGCTAGGTAAAAGAAAATTTCTTTAGGAAATAATAGGAGACTAAGTGGCTTGCAATTAGACCAACTGTCTAATTTGGTCTAGAACTGAGTTCTATCTTGTTTATTTAATGCCTCTTCTGATGGCCCCTTTGTACTGAGAAAACTAGTTTTATAAACTATATTCTTTAAAGACTCTTTGAGATCATGGGGCTTGCATGAGGACCACTTGTCATTATGCATCCACAGTGCATTCTTTCATTATGTCTACAAGTATTTGTTGAGCACTATGTAACAGATGCCATCTAAGTGCTGACTATACAGAAGCAAATACAAGAAATGTTTTAGGGTAGTCTATAACTGGGTTTGATCTTTTCTACTAAAGATCAGTCGGATGTAGATAAACTTGTATTCTCTTTGAAACTGGTCCAGAGTGATAGGAAAGCAGTAGGGTATTTGCCTTGCATGTGGCTGACCAGGAACAAACCTGGGTTTGATCCCCAACAACCATATGGTCCCCCTGAGCCTGCCAGGAACAATTACTGAGCACAGAGTCAGGAGTAACACCTTAGCAGTGCTGGGTGTGCCTTCCCAAAAAAACCAAAATACTAGAAAAAAAAAACTTATGTACTCCTTGAAAGTAACAAAAGTCAAGACATTCAGTCCCACAGAGAACCGATAAAAAACTTCACACTTACAACTTGTTCATGTTGGCCAGAAAATCAACCAATGTTGTTAGAGACTTATATTTTATTTTTTTATTTTCCAATTTCTTTTTTTCTTTGAATAATATCTTTATTTAGACACAAAAACATGTTTGTAGTTGGGTTTCAGTCATAAAAACACTTCCCTTCACCAGTGCAACATTCTCACCACCAATGCTCCCATCCCATCCCTTCCTCCCCTACCCCTGCCTATATTCCAGACAGGCATTCTACTTCTCTCATCTATTAACATTGTCATGATAGTTGTTAGTGGAATTATTTCTCTAATTGCACTCACCACTTTTTGTGGTGAACTTCATATTGTGAGCTGGTTCTTCCAGTCCTCATCTCTATTCTCTCTATTGTCTCTGGGCATCATTACAATAATGTCTTTTATTTTTCTTAGAACAATGGAATATTATGCAGCCATAAGAAGAGATGAAATCATGAATCTTACTATACATGGGTGGACATGGAAAATATTATGCTGAGTGAAATAAGTCAGAGGGAGAGAGATAGACTCAGAAGTCTAACTCATCTATGTTATAAACTTTTTTAAAAAATCATAGAGAAGGGGGGGCGGTGGCGCTGGAAATAAGGTACCTGCGCTAACCTAGGACAGACCGAGGTTCAATCCCCCGGTTCCCCATATGGTCCTCTGTGCCTGCCAGGAGCGACTTCTGAGCGAATAGCCAGGAGTAACCCCTGAGTGTGGCTGGGTGTGGCCCAAAAACCAAAAAATCATAGAGAAAAATGCTAAATGCATACAGAAAAATATCACAACTCAAGTTCTAGGAATGATCAATACTAGACATAATCAAACTCCAGATTTAATTGTGGATTAGGTTTTTCCTCAAATTCTAGTGGTAAGATTTAGGACAAGATTTTATTTCAAATCATAAAACTAAGAAACTCATAGAAAATTAAAGATATATTGTTCACAGTAATGTTCCAGGTACATGTAAACATTGAATCAGGGGAATTCCCATCACCGAGTTGTCCTCCCTCCACCTCCATTTCCCCCCTGCCTCCCCTATCCTCCACCCTCTCCCCGGGGCTTCTAGATTTGAGTGATCCCCTCTGTGTCTAGTTTATTACTTAGTGATCTTATAGTTGTTTGGTCTCCATTATCTCTTCCTCTAATTGGGAAGCGAGACTAGATAGTTCGAGTTATGTGGTTTTGTTTGGGGAAGAGTAAGGTAATAGGATGGGGGGGGATTAACTACGCCAATAATGGGCAGAGTCCTTCTAGAGGCTCTCATCCTCAGTTTGAGAGACAAAAGGGAAAAAAGAAGGTGAATCACCACAAAATTTCACGAAAACAATAAATTGAGGGTAAAGTAGAAACAAAGTTTTGGGGAAAAAAAGAAAAATAATGCTTGTGTGTGTGCTAAGTAATGTATTAGGTATTTTACACAGTGAATTTTTAATGCTATATTTAATGTTAGAGAATAAGTTCAAAGTTATTAAATTGTTTCTCTTAAAATAAAGAAAATTAAAGATATAACCAAAAGAAGTAGCACCATATAAAAGTCTAGCATAAACACTGTTAACAACCTCACTTCTATAAAAAATTAAACATATTTTGTAGCCCCAAAACCAATGAAATTTTCAACACTTAGTTTCAGTTTTTGTTTCTTTAGTTTGAAACCATAACAATATTACATCGGAGTAAAGCTATAAGCATTCATATGTGTATTTTACTATGAACTCTTGAAATGCTGATCAAATTGAGGAAATCATCCTGCTCCATTCCAGAAAGTCAAGATAAACCTGAGATCTTGGTGGAGCACATCCTCATCACACGTTTGAAAAAAATGTGGCAATTGTGCATAATAAAGAATTCTGAAGTAGTTAAACTGCCTATTGGTTTGAGAAGGTGACCTGCCAGTCCCTAGATATCTGGGTGGGAGACATTAATCAAGCATTCCTTTGTCAGTGTTAGTTAAATATAGTTAAATGATCCTATCTGCCTGTGCTGTTTAGACCTGTCAGAAGTAATCTGCCCCTTCTTGAGGATTGCCAAACAGGTTTTCATCCCAAGTGACTCAGTCCTTTATTCCTGTTTAAATAGAAATCTTAACTTACATCTCTAAGTCCTGGCTCACCCTTAAACTCTTCGCATATATTTAAAATGCCATACTGTACCAAGTTGAGGGAGCAGTTACAGATTCTTCTCATTTCTCTAAAGACTACAAAGAATGTGGCCACATTTTTGAGATTTGAGGGAAAGTGAAAAGTAAATGAAAGACAAATCCGGAGATAGAAAATAAAGACTTTCAAGTTGTCAGGAAAGATGAATTTGAATATCCTTGTTCCTCTACTAGGATCTACATTGCTTCATATATCAAAAAACAGAATACAGTGTTTCTATACTAAATAATATGTCAAAAAGTACAATTTTATAAGGACTAGTTGGTTCTGTCTCTGGCACCATGCATAAAACAATCATCTGAGCACCGCTAAGAATGTTTTGTGAGCACAAAGTCAGGAGTAACTGGAGTTCATGGCACATGGCCCCAACACATTACTAGCCTATGCCACATGGTGGAAACTTACAATACAGAACATCAAAAAGTAAAATTCCTGGGTCAGAGAGTACAGGGTTAAGGTGCTTACCTTGCATTCTGCTAACCTGGTTTAGTCTCCTTATAGTTCCCACCACCACAAACACTCCCAGGGCTTACCCCTGCGCACAGAGCCAGCAATAACCCCTGAAAACCTCCTGAACACTGAAATCTTCACACTTACCCAAAATAATGTCTTTCATAAAGACACAGTTTTTTTATTATAACAAAGAACTATTCCCTTCATTGTAAGAGGGGCGTTGTTTATTTTTATTTTATTATTTAAAGCATTGCAATTTGCAATTTACAACTGAGTTTTACACATACAATGTTTCAGTACCAATCTCACCACCAGTGTTAACCTCCCTCTATTAATGTTCCCAGAGTTCATCTCATGCCACCACCACCCTGTCCCAGGAATCTGTCATCATGATAGGCACCTTTTATTTTCCCTTTGGTTTTTGGATCACACCTAGCAGCACTCAGGGGTTACTCCTGACTCTATGCTCAGAAATTGTTCCTGGCAGACTCGGGGGACCAAATGGGAAGCCAGGAGATTCGAACCACCGTCCTCCTGTATGCAAGGCAAACACCCTACCTCCATGCTATCTCTCCGGCCTTGCACTTTTTTTAAAAATATATTCAGTTGTTTATTTTTTAAGCCACCAAGTTTATTGAATTCTAATTTCTCCTCTTTGGTGCCAAGATTTTGCACAATGGTATCACAGCAACATTATGGTTCCATCAGCCAAACTGCCAACTTTCCATTCAGACTAGTTATTGGATATAAGTCTTTGAAAAGATCATACGTTCACCATGATATCTCCTCTGGGAATCTCTCCTAGTGGATTCTTTAGCAGTACAAAGAAAGATTTATGAAAAGATATTCATGCTATTTTAAAAAATAATCTAAGAACAATAAAATTAAAGGCATGCCCACATTAGTTTATGTCTTCCACCAGTAGGGTTGACTTAAATGATGTTAAATATATAGGGAAAAATGTTTTGTAGTTATTCACTATAGGAATTTCTGGGCAAGAGAGCTAGTGAGAATTTTCAGGTATTTGCCATAAATATAGCCATTCCATTTTCAATACCACATATTACCATGCAATCCTCACCAGTAGTGATTCTAAACAAAGTCAATGGAAGGCTTGAACACAGCTGGCTGGGGCAGGAGAAGAATAAAGAAAAGTAATTTATAAAATATATTAATTTAAAAATAAAATAAAAATTATTTTATTTAAAATAAAATAATATAAGAACAAAGGAAATTGCTTGAATTCATTCACATTCTTTCATACATCTTTGTAATTTATTACCAAGATTCTAACTTGCCTTGGTTATCAGGAGATAAAAATGTGAAGATAACTATAGAACTATGAATACATAACTTAGTGGACAATGCTGAAAAAGGCTTCTCTTTCTAAAACAAGAGATAGCATTTATATCTATTGAATACTTCATCACTTAAACAAGTATCTTCTTTGCTACATTTTTAACTGCCAACCTTTAAAGTGTTTCATTCTGTTACCGCTTCTCTGCTGGAAAAAAAAAAAAGGAACTGTCAATTGAGGTTATATTCTTGAACAATCTAGAACTATTTTGTTAAAGAAGTCCTTTGGTTTATGGGTTGAATTGTACTGGAAGAAACCTTTCTACTAGTTGCTACTCTATAAAAGAAAAAAAAAATACATTTATATACTCACCGAAGTACTTTTGAGCTGAGAATCTTATGTCAGTTTAAATATGCTTTTCATCTGTAGTGGTTGTCATGACTTTTATAATAGACTTTAAGTTTGTCTTTGAATTGTATATATTTTCTGAGGCAAGATTTTGATGTTGGCATGTTTCAATAAATCCTGCTGAATAAATAAGGGACCTTTTTCAGTGAGTTCTCATTTTTTTGCCTCAATATTTTTTTCTAAATTAAACCTTATGCTTATGTTATATTATTTAAAATGTTTTATTTTTTTAATCTTAATTGTTTTACTTAAGCACTGTGGTTACCAATTTGTTCATTGTTGGGTTTAAGTCTAACAATGTACACCATCCTTCACTAAAGCATACTTCACCATCACTCATGCCTCCCATTTTCCCCCTCACCCCTGCTTTGCTCTAGAGCGAGCAAATTGCTTCTCTCTCACTTTCTCTCCTCCCTCTTTACTTTTTTGACTCCATGGTTTGTGCTATTGTTATTGTTAATGGTACACCCCCATATTTTAAATCAAGGCGGAGCTACTTCTGATTAAAATGGAAGTGGTAAGAACCCAAGCAGAAAATGACTATATAATTTATTGTGCAAACTTGGACATGAAGGTTGAACAGAAGCATTTTAACTTGTTTCAAAGAGACAAAATATTTACAAAGCATTTCTCTTTGCTTTAGGAAGATCTCAAGTCAAATTGCCCAGGAGCGGTAGAGAAAATGATAGGCAATTGGCTACACAAAAACTCCATCACATGTATGGGAGGTGGAGTTGATGCGGTGGAAAGAAACAGATACAAAACCAAAAAATAAAGAAAATATACATTTGTGCAACACAAATGATGAGTTAATTTGGCTTATTAAAGAAGATTTTGAATGAAACAATATGGAATAGATAAACCTCTCCTAAATGATCAAGAAATAGCTGTAAAAGCAGCTAATAGGGACAATATGCAAGAGTGACAATGTAAATATAAAATTGCAACTCCTCTGTAGTAGTTAAAAAAAATTTTAAATCAGAACAAAGAAAAATCACAGCAACCAAAAACCATTCTCACCTAGCAGACTAGCAACTGTGAATGTAAGGACATCTGATATTAATTACTCACAGTTCAGCAATAGTTCTTCAAACAGATGATAACCATGATAACAGGCTGAGGCTTTTTAGCTGACCACTAAGCAATTAGCAATTAAAATAAAAACACATATTGTCTTTTATCTGGCAATTTGACAACTATAAACTCACTTGATTTTTGCAAAAATCAGGTTAGCTACAAGTAATAAGGACTATGGTCTGAAAGAGAAAATTAAAAAGCAAAATAAAACAAGACCACTTATCAATTAAGGATAAATAAAATTTATAATTAAATAGGTTGTCCATTTGGTAGTATGTTGAGCAAACAAAATTAATTAAATAAATCAACTTTGGCAGATGAGTATGTTCTGACACAGATATATCTCAAAAACATCATCCAAGAAAAGGGGGAAAGTAGGGTCAGGACATTGTGCATATTATGGCATTAATTATACGCAATGTAAAGAAATTTATACTATACTTTGTAAAGTTAATATGTGTATATTGTATATGCTTTAATTTTTAATGCCATACCAAAGATAGTAACCAAAGTTGTTGTTGTTAGGAAGCTGGTATAGAGGATTGAAGGGATGTCACATCTCTTACTCTATTTACCTTTCTGCCTTATTTAAATTTTTAAATTATATTCATGTGCTTCTATCATAAATTTTTTAAATGTCAACAGAGGCTTTATCTGTGCATGGCTTTTCACAATAAATTTTATAAAAGGTGAAGAAATTGTGGAAGGGTAACAAAGTGGTAAACCCAAGGGCAGGCATTCCAACTTTCTGCAAATCATACCACCTTCATTATCTAGGAGCAAGTTTGAAACAATTGGAAATTGATTTGTAAAATATAAAGCATTTGAGCCATCTATTCATTAAAGTCTTTATAATGATTTTGATGTTGTTGAAGAGGTCATCTCTAGCCCACAAGTATAAACATTTAAAAAAATAAGTGTAAGGAATTGTAGAAGCAGAGTATATATTCACAAAAGATGCTAGAATGCTCAAAAGGGACCCTAGACTATATCCTTCCCATTTCCAAAATCATTCTTGTCCTTTAGCAAATGGAAGCTCCTATGGAATCTTCACTGATATCCTCTTATTAAACATTTTTCATTTTCAACACCTTTTAACTAAAGACATTTTATGCAAATCAGGAATATAGATATATAAAATATTTAAAACTCAAAGATTTACTGTTAATAACTCATAAAGGAGTGTTTTTTTAATGCCTTCCACCTTCAATTATTCAGCTGCTCAAAGACAGAATTTCAGAGTACCAATGCAACTCTTTCACAAACTCTAAATGCTTTTGAGCTAGAAAGCTCAGGAATATCCACCATGAACTCCAACACCCTGACAACCCAACAAAGCAAAGCAAAACCCAAAATTTTATTCTTGTATTTTATTATATATTTATTTATTTTTGGTTTGGGGGCCATACCCAGCAGAGCTCAAGGATTACTCCTGGCTCTGCACTCAAAAATTGCTCCTGGCAGGCTCAGGGATCATATGGGATGCCTAGAATCGAACCCGGGTCAGTCCTAGGTTGTCCACCTGAAAGGCAAACACCCTACTGCTGTGCTATCACTCCAGTCCCTATTCTTATATTTTAAACAAAGAAATTTTAGTCTTTCAATGACTTGTTTGTTTCTGCAAAATGATAATATGCAAATAATGACATTATACATATACTAATGTCACCCAGTACCATTCAGTTTGAATACATGTTCTGAAGAATAGGTGATATTATAGATGAGAAAACCAAGCTCAAAGGGGTTGAGCAATTTGTACGGTGTGCTATTTGTATCACAGGTTATGAGTGAGCTCCTAATAAATTTTCGAATGATACTATTTGATGTCATCAAAGGTAAACTAAGTCAGGTGAATTTTTCAGGAGAATTTGATTATTGGGATTGGAGTGATAGTAGAGCAACAATATACAGTACTTGTCTTGCACGTGATTGACCTGAGTTCTATGAATATTGTACGGAATTATCATGAGCCTATATAGAGTCGGGACTACATATGAATAATACCTGTTTGGTTCTAAAACAAATATGAACCAAGAAAGATTTTTTTAAATCACTATTCACAAATGGAACTGAGTTATACCAATTTATGAGAATATAAGATAATAATACAATCAAAGATTCATTCAGCACATGGAAATGGTTACATATGTGTTGCTCATCAGGTAGCACCTAGTCATGTATGTCTACTGATCACTTGGTGATCAGTACATATGTATATATATGTATATATGTGACTAGTATCAGTATATATGTGACTATATATATGTGACTAGTCTATACATTTTTCATTCTGTCCCCTTTAATTTACTCAACTTTAAATTCAACTCAAACCATCATGTTTGAATTGATGATATAAAATAAGAAAATATTTAGAGCTCGGAAAAAGCTTTCTGAGACCATATTGTCCATTCCCTTTATTTTACATAGATACACCAAAGTGTCCCAAAGAGATTAAACAATTCTCTCAAGTCGCAAAAGCTAGCTAGGGCAGGATATAAATATAATCTTCCATGAGTGCTAAGCCGAGCCATGGTGTTAAAACAATTCACAGAATTGAATTAAACTAAAGGAAACAATTAAATTGTTTAAATTTGTGCTTTTTGCAATCTGAGGCAAGGTATAATAGATAAACATTACTAGGCAGAATGGTCTTCCTTGCCTCTTAAAGACTATATCAGTACAAATGACTTATAGAAAATTTGCTCAAAGCAGGGGCACAAGTAAACATAAAACTAACCTGCTGGGGCCTGGGAGATAGCATGGAGGTAAGGTGTTTGCCTTTCATGCAAAAGGTCATCGGTTTGAATCCCGGTGCCCCATATGGTCCCCCGTGCCTGCCAGGAGCAATTTCTGAGCATGGAGTCAGGAGTAACCCCTGAGCACTGCCAGGTGTGACCCAAAAACCACAAAAACAAGAAAACAAAAACAAAAACAAAAACTAACCTGCTAGCTAGTCTTATAGCCTTCTCTTAAGAAAGCACTGAGCACCTTTAGACTTTTGTTTTGATGTCCCAATTACATTATTAAAAATATGGCTCACAATTATAATATTCCCTAAACTATGCTCTTTCCCAACCTCCACTTCAGAATGGGAGGAGTCCTATATACCTCCCTCCCAGAGAAGCTCTTTTATTTAATTAGGTTAATAGGTTACAGATAGGTTAATTGGGTTAAATCCTGGGCAGAGCGAAAGTGCTTTCTAATCACTGCTGCCATTGCATTACCCGAAGCTTCGATGACTCTTTGGTCTACAATAGTCTATAGTCTTCTCATCAGGGGCCTATTTAAACACAGTACATCATGGTGACTTACACAAGGGATATTATCCGCCCCCTAAACTCTTTGGCAGAAGCATTTTGGAAAAGTATTTTTGCCTTATAAATCATTTCTTCCAGGTTTCCAGTGAAACAAGTCATTTAAAAAAATTTTTTTGACAAATGAAAGGGGGAAAAATGCCTTTTCAAATCCAGGGCACTTGAAAGTTTCATTTTCCTGTTTTAATTTGCTTCAGCGTTTCAAGGGAATAATAATAGTTTTTTAATGCCAAAGGTGGCTTTCATCACTCAAAGCCCTCTAATTTCCTCCCATATTGCAAGTAATGTGTTAATAGTTCTAAAATGAAATATTACCTAAAACACAACTTGGTAATTTTCCTCACAGTTCAAAGTTATTTGAAAAAGAAGCATCACCTTTTTACAAATATTTACTTTACGACAATGGAAGACACTGCAAATTATCTGCAATCGTGTCTATTCTCTTCTTTCTTTTTCTGTCTTTGAATATTCTCCTGGGAAAAAGAAATGAGTGGAAGAACCCTCCCCTTTCTTTCATGTCCTAATGCCTAGTCCATGTAAGGAGCTGAACTCTACCTTTAAAATTAGATAATGCATATATATATATATGTGTATAAGAGAGAGGGGGGAAAAAAGCTTGATATTCGTGGTCTCATTATGGAATAAACACACCAAAGAAAGGATGTGCATAGAAGCCATAGAGAATTTAAAAGATTTATTTATGATGTATTACTGTAATTTTTAATTTAGACATGCAAATTTTTTAATTTGCACCGACTGCTTTGCCTTAATGGTTTTGATTAATACTTGGAGGTAGTGTTTGTGAAAGAGATTTATGCTGTGATTCATCTGCAAAATAATCAAATCATTACCAGCTAATGACAAAGCTGTGAAAAATGATATAGATATTGTGTAACTTCCAGCTATGGCTGAGCACGTGGAGGTACCCAATCCTTCCAGCAAATGTGGACTTGTGTTAATAACTGCTGGGAAGTTCGCTCTAGGTCCACTCTAATTTGGCAACAAAAAACATTGATCTTAATAAAGCTGTCTGATAAAAGGAGCAGTGATTAACATCCCACACCCTCTATTCTGCTGCTCATGCCAAGGTCCCTTTTTTTTTCCAGGAATAAAATTCCACTACACTCCCTGCTTATCTCTCCATCTCACCTCGATCCTCTGTGAATTTTCAGATAATAATGCAAGTCGACTAAACAGAGGGAGAAAGGGGTAAGAGGAAATAAGGAGAGTGATTGGGAAGAACAGTGATGATGGCCGTCCAGTGGCAGTGGTTGAAGGAGAAAGTCAATGACCAGTTTGTTTCCAGAATATTAGAACCACTTCCAGAGCCAACACCCTTCCCTCCTAGAACTCAGAGGCACCTCCTTTTCTAGTGGCTCTGGCCAGTCTGTATTCTGTCATTCCAGTCTGACACACTCTTTTTTTTTTTCCTGTTAATCCTGGTAGAGTCAGCAAAGGTGGAGAAGAAAACTATAGAACAAGTTCACAGTCAGCACAATGAACTCTATGATGGTATCAGGCAGCACAAGAGGACAGGAAGCATAAACAGAGAATTCCCCAAATATCTTTAGAGTCAGACTTAGGGACAAATTCATCTGCAGAGTCTTTTACCAAATGGATCTTTGAACCAAATTAGAATATGTGGGTTTTTATCTCCTTTCTGGCCTCTCCCCTTTAACTAAATAGCCAAAAAGACTTTCTTTGGGTTACTGTACCTTGCCAGTCAGCAAATTTTTAATTTGCCTTCATCACAAATCCATGACGTAGATTTATTAGTACTCTTAATCCCATTTTACAGATAAGTGAAATAAGTAAAATAAGATAAGTAGCTCTTCTAAAATGAAAAATAAATGTGACATATAATGAGAAAAAAATGGGTGTTTCTGGTTCATTCTAGTACCAAAAACCATCTCTGTAAAATACATGTCCTTCTTCTTCGGTTGAAACTTCTTTAGAAGGAAACTACCTCAAAAGGATTTTGTTTACCTATGGAAAGGTGAGCTGAGAAGAAGGAAGAAGACTTCGAAAAGTAGAAAATAAAAGAAAGAGAAACAAAGATCATGCACAGTTAAGATGGAAGCAATCAAATTCTAACCCATTATCAAGAAATCCAGCTCCTCTTTATCATTTCAGTCTTCACAAAGAAAAGGCCCAGTGAGTTGATAATCATTAATATTTAATTGAAAACCAATCCATATTTTCTGATAGTGACATGGACAGTCCACTTCATCAGGAAACCATTTCACAAAATTAGAAAAAGCAAGGCACTATTCTGGAAAGCACATGCCGAGACTACTTATCATCGTTATTTATTACTTACTGGGTGCCAAATGGGTTCCTACTGCAAAAGAGTTGCAATAGCCTCACACAGAGGGAGACAGCCCCTGTTCCCTGGGTGCACAATCTAATTTTGATGTCAGGGCTAAAGTGGGTTCTGCATCTTTAATTATTGGTAACCACCATTGTCCTGGAACCACAAAAGGAAGATCAGAGCTTTCCATCACTTTTCTAGACACGAAGAGAGATGAGAAAGGAAGCCTTAAGTTTAATTATTTTCAACCAGCAAGAAGAGGAAACCTTCAGCTGTGGTAACATACACATTTATCAGACTTTCTTCTCTTCAGCAGAGTACCAAGTCAGTAATTCCCAGATCAGAAAGAGGTTATCATTTCCCAAAGAATCAGGGGAAGAGAAATAAACTTAACTTGGATTTGACAACATTATTTCAGTATGAAGTATAAGTGAGAGAAATAGGTGCATGATTTCATTGTGCATGTGAAACCAGGAAAACAAGGAATGAAGATTAAGTCACTAGATGGAAAAGAAATGGAAGAACTGTATTGTAAAAAAAAAAGTATCTTTATGAAGACTTGTGAAAAGATTATACATAATATAGTGAGTGGCCAAAAAGAAACCCGACAGTGACTTAAATCTTCATATCTGTTTTCTGGGAAAAAAAAAAAACGAAAGACAAAATAAAATTAAAATTCCAACCGTTCAGAGTGAGCCAATAGAATAAGTCTTTCGACAGATGGGCATCTTATGCAATTCAACACAAAATCTTGTACAAGTAATGAGACTGAAGTGCTGAGTGAAAGGGAAAGAGAATCTCAATGGTAAACTTGCATTCAAGACATTAGGACTTAGCTGAATATTCCTTCTAATGCTTAGATAAATAATGCTGCTAAAGCTTTGGGAACCAAAACATGTCTCCACCCCTTCACTTCTGGGAGACTCTAAGAACAGGATAGAGCTAAGCTGCAGGGAAAATGAAACCCAAAATATGTTCATCCTTATCATTTCAGAGAAGGAAGGCTCTTCTCCACTGATAATACTAGAGAATAAAAGAAACTAAACTTGATGGTATTTCATCAGTCCAGAAGGTAACCTTATTGCTGAGGAAGGCCACAAACTAAGCATTATTGTATACAGATGCTCCTACTGTCAACTAATCATAGATATTCTTTATACAATCTATGCCTCTTTTAGTGCCATCAACTGCTATAATCTTGGTTATCATAAATCATCGGTTGTTTTTTAATCAGTTGTTTTCATTTTTGTTTTTTTGTTTGTTTGTTTTTGTTTTTGGTTTTGGTTTTTGGGTCACACCCGGCAGTGCTCAGGAGTTACTCCTGGCTTCATGCTCAGAAATTGCTCCTGGCAGGCACAGGGGACCATATGGGGCACCAGAATTCGAACCGATGACCTTTTGCATGAAAGGCAAACGCCTTACCTCCATGCTATCTCCCGGGCTCCTAATCAGTTGTTTTCAACTTCTGCCAGTTCATATGCAAGATTCTGCAACTGCTAGCATTCATCTCTAAAACTTGCAGCAGAACTTTCTGAGAAAATAATGCTCTTATCTATTCTTCTCAATATGGTAGTCATGAGTCACACTTGATAGTGTTACTGAGGGACTGGACTTTTAATATTAATTTAACTTTAAATAGACACTTATTCCAATTGACTGTCATTTTGGACAGAGAAATTCTAAATAAATCATTGTGGATTTTACTGAAAATTTATTACACAGATGGAGGAATTTACATTGCACATGTTACAAGACTCCCCCCCGCCTCGTGGGGCCCGGGAGATAGCATGGAGGTAAGGCGTTTGCCTTTCATGCAAAAGGTCATCGGTTCGAATCCTGGTGCCCCATATGGTCCCCCGTGCCTGCCAGGAGCAATTTCTGAGCATGGAGCCAGGAGTAACCCCTGAGCACTGCCGGGTGTGACCCAAAAACCAAAAAAAAAAAAAAGACTCCCCCTAAACTCCCTTACAGCCAGTTCTAGCCAATATGAAGAGAAGTGAGGGTCACTGGACATGTTTATCCTTTTTCCATATAAAATCTAATTTTTTATTTGTCCTTTTTGATTTTTGTCTGCCTAAAACATATATTTGTTACCTGCACACCACTAGCAGTCATCTTAAGTATATCAAAACTGACAAAACATGAAGTTAGAGAAAGAATAAAAACTTCCTCAAGATACAAATGATATCTGCGACTTGGGATAAGCAAAATCCTTACTCATTTAAGCTGAATTTTGTTTATTTATAGAGATAAATTCACTAATTATAATGTTTATTCTTGGTTCCATTATAAAAGTTTGCCACATAGGACCTAAAACAAAAGTACAGTGAATAAGGTGCTTGTCCTGCACATGGCCAATCCAGTTCAATCTCTGGCACCACATGTGGTCCCCTGAGCTCTGCCAGGAGTAAACCCTGAGCACAGAACTGGAGAGAGTTGTGAACAAAGACCAAAAAATTGATCTTAATAAGGTAAATAAATAAAGTCAATTTATAGCAGCAGTACTTATTTTCTTTACCTGCCCACCCATGGTGGCAACCTAAGCACCGCTCCAAACCCAATAGTGACATTCTTTTTTTTTTTTTTTTTGTCTTTATTTTTTAACCCGGCGATGCTCAGGGGCTACTCCTAGCTTTGCTCAGGAAGCCTTCCTGGCATGCTCAGGGTGGGGGTGGGGGGAGCATGTGGGATGTCGGTGACCGAACTCAGTCGAGCGCGTGGAAGGCAAGTGCCCTACCCTTTACATCGCTCCAGACCCAATAGTGACATTCTTAAAGAAGAAAAAGAAAATAAGTTATTTGGAAAGTAAAAAGCTGTTCTCTTCTACTAAAAATATTTTTGGTGGTACGTAAAGAAAAGGTTGGGGAGGCCTAGGTGGTTGGAGAGTTAGCAAAAAAGTTAATGCACTTGCCCTTATATAGAGTTGACCCAGTTCCATTCAAGCAGAGTCAGGAATTACCACTGATTGCAACTAGTGGTATCCCCTAAAGAACACTATTCCTCCCTCCCCTCCCCCAAACTAGGTAAAGCCAAGTATTAAAATAAGTCATGAGAAATAATGTTTTAGATTGTGAAACCAATTTTCTGATCTTGTTGACACCTTCTTTTTCCTCTCTGCTGAATCTTCATTGAGTATCCACCACATTCTAAATATCTGATGGGTCCTTTTATGAACATTGATTCTCTTACTGACATCCAGCAAGTGAGCCCTTGGAAAGAGTGGCTTTTGAAAGTAACTCAATTTATACCCTTTACATGTTGGTAGGCCTTCATTAAACTTGTATAAGTTCTTCCCCCCATGTGTATGCCAAATGCATCTTTTAGTTCTATTTTATAGATGAGGAAAATGAACCTCAAAGAGCAGAAGTATTTTGTCATAGTAAATGATCCTGCCAGGATTTCTGGAGTAAGTTATGCTTTTCACCATTGGGAGGAAAAATAAAAAAAAAAAAGAGGACTTGGAGTTGATTCTCCAGGTGAAACCTAAGTAGTGCCAGCCACTGAAGACAAGGGCTCTGTTTCCTCCCTTCAAGAGACTTCATTGAATATAGAAAAAGAGAAATGCCAATCTAGCAGGAGGTCCCTTGTGAGGAAAGAAATCTGGATGTATGTTCTCTTCCCCTTGCCAGGCCTCCTGACAACAAGGCACTTAACCTCTTAACTACTTTACTCCCAGGATGTCAAGAGTGTTAATAAGCTTCCTAACCTCATAGGGAAGTTGTAAGGATTAATTCTTGTTTAACACAAGCTGTGATCCAGTGATGAAAGATTCTCTTGTATTGTTTCATGCTCCTAGTTCCTCCTCCCACAGAAATGACTCATGAGTAGCATACTGGCAAGACGTTGGGTGGAGAAAAAAGCAGAGAGGCAACTGAGGAGAGGATAGAATAGGATAGGACAAGAATAGAGTTTCTGTGGTTTTTATAATTCATTGGCTATGAGTAGCAACCAATAGACGAAGACACTCAACTTTCTCTCCCCAGATATAAAAACGCAACAGGACCTCCCCTAACACCAGCAACATCCCATCCCAAAGAGGAAAATCAAGATAAATGTTAACTTTTGAAAAGAAAATAGTTAATATTAAACTATCTTCTCCTTTATTTCACCCTCTGCCTCTTACAGTATCTGCTCCCACAAAGGTGAAGAATTTAATAATTCAGTTCTTAGCCATTTGTACATTTGAGTTTAGGTGTGGCCTCAAGACTGAATATTTTATACAAGTGTTTATAATATTGAATTTTTTTCTACATTTTTCTTCCTTTTCTTCTACTAAAGTTTCTGATTTTCTGTCTTCATCTTTTTCTGACTTAAAAGCATGAATGTAAAAGCAGTATCAAACTCTTCTCAAGGGTAATTCAATATTAGAGCATTCCAAAAAAGGAATCTAGAGGTGAATATATAAGAGAGACCCTGAAAGACAACAGTGGCTTCAATCATCTCATTATTTTCTATTAAATAACCTCATCAAGTGTGTAAGAAACTCATTCTTGTAAGTCTATATAAAATCATATTTCTACACACAATAAGAATTATTACCTAGTGTGGTTAATTATGAAATAAATATCTACCTTCTCATTTACTGGGAAATGGGGAGAAGAGGAAATGAGATTTTTTTTCTTCTGTCCACAATATGACACATTTTATTTCCAAGACATCAGGTCTTGGACTACATTTTTATACTGACTATTCAATTCATGTGAGCAAGATAATACAAAACTAATTGTCAAAAAACATTTACCAAAGATCTTCCCTCTGCCATCATACATGAGAAGCCCGGTAATTTCTCAATAAATTAAAAAGCAGAGAAACAAAAAGAAACATCTTGTTTATAGAATTAAGATGTACATGCCATTTGTATATTAAAAAGACAATATAAGTCTAAGATTTTTTTTTTTTTTTTTTGGTTTTTGGATCACACCCGGCAGTGCTCAGGGGTTACTCCTGGCTCCATGCTCAGAAATTGCTCCTGGCAGGCACGGGGGACCATATGGGGCACCGGGATTCGAACCGATGACCTCTTGCATGAAAGGCAAACGCCTTACCTCCATGCTATCTCCCGGGCCCCAAGTCTAAGATTTTAAGAAAGAGCAAGAGTCTTACTTTGATGAGAGCACTACCCAGGATTTCCTAAGGGACTTGATGTGCTATTTCTTGGTCAGTGCACTGTATAAAAAGTCTTGGCCAATTAAGTTTTTGGCTTACTCTAGTTGGTGAAGGAAAAGCCAGTGGGTCACTTCTGTCCAAATACCCAGATGCCTTTTAGAAATCCACACAAGGACATTATGTATTTTAGTGTAGTCTTGTCTTTCAAACTAAAAATAAAATCACTGCTGCAGATTCGCTCTTCATATGCAATCATGATGATTCTGTGAATTCAGAATAAAATAAATTTGTGGCAATACAGTTCTCAACTGTAGATTGAAATAAAATGGTGTATCATTGATTTTTTTGAGCACTAAACTATCCAGAGATGTTGTCTGTATCTATTTAATAAACCTGCCAAAAAACATTTAATTTTTTCATATAAAACACACCCAGAAAATTGAACAAATTTCATCAAAATGTTTAAATGCCAAAAACGATTCAAATCTAATAAAACATTAAGGCCATGCGTTGTCTGCCTAGCACGTGTGGCAGGCCTCCACTAATGACCTAGTTGGAAAGTAGTTTTTAATTCTTTTGCAAGAAATCACCAATGTAGGTTCTGCTGGGAAACCTTTTGGAAGGGTCTCTTTGAAAATAAGACAACCAATTTCTTAAAATAAAATTGGCCCAGAGTGCAGTTTCTTTGAGGTCTGAGAAGAATCTTTTCGATCCAGTGCTGAGGCAGGCCTGTACAATCAGCTGTTGTAACAGAATCTGTTGGTATCTGCCGGCACGCTGAGTGACAGCAGTGTGTAATCAAAGAGACACACAGATACACATCAGACGGCAAGAACACAGAAACAGGCAGCGGAATGGGAGTGTTTTGGAATCTAAATGGACCTTGGCACACTACATTTTCCAACTGCCATTTTGCAGTCTGATTATTTTTGCTAGTTGCATTTGGAGTCTCTAAAGAAGAGGAAGAGGACAAGAGAAAGGCTCATATTTGTGGAATGCATCCTTGTATTTTAGAAGCAAATGGATTTTGCTTGTATTATGGATATAATCCTCATTCTGACATTGTGGTGGTAGGTGGATAGATGGGTGAAGCTGATTGTGAGAGATGTACGCTCCTGTTCATGCCCACAGAGTTAAGTAAGTGACTAAGAGTTAAGATCCACACTTAAAGACCTGTCTCTAACCTAACTCTCCCCATTTTTCTATTTCCAGACTTTGGTGGAAATTAGGAGCAAACTCATTCTCCCACTTCCATGCTAGGCACTCGAATCACCAGGAGTTTTTAAGTGTGTAAGTAGAGCTTTAACTTCTGGGGGTGCCCCGCCCCAAGTCAGTATCATCATAAGAAAAGGAGAATTCATTCTCTCCAAGATGCTTGTTTAAAGTTAAGTTGGTTTCACTTGGACATCAAACTATTATTTTTTTTGGGGGGAGGGGGCACACCCGGTGACGCTCAGGGGTTACTCCTGGCTATTTGCTCAGAAGTCGCTCCTGGCAGACACGGGGGACCATATGGGGAACCGGGGGATCGAACCGCAGTCCGTCCTAGGTTAGCACAGGCAAGGCAGGCACCTTACCTTCAGCGCCACCACCCGGCCCCCTATTCTTTTTTTTTTTTTCTAAGCTAGCTTTGTGGACAGTTGGGCCAAATACCTGTTGTTTGAATTTCAGAAGTCTAACCCATTTCCCAGGTATTTGTCCTGGGAAGTCTCAGTAACATCTTCTCCACATTTACAATAGATGAGCAAAAACTGGGTACACAAAATATTAATCACTCATGAAAGCTAGGTCCTCCCACCTTGAGCAAGAGAGATTTACAAGAAAACAATTAATTTTCTCTGAGGGGAGCAAACCCACTTAATGTAAACCTGAAAGATCAGTTAGACTTCCCAGAATTCACCCCCAGAGTTGTACCCCTGAAGTCACAGAGTGGGGAACTGTGAGAACCTATGTGAATGAACTCAAAACAAAACAAGACTCACCTGATTGCAAGTTTCATTATGAACTTTGGGTTTTTTTTGGTTTTGGTTTTTTTTTTTTTTTTTACAGGTAGTGACATTACATTGCTTTGAAACATTAGTAAGAGGGGCTTGATAGTCTTCAGACTTACTGCACATGTGAGTTCACTGTGCTCTATTGACATCACATAAAACTTTGTCCTTACTTGGGCCACATTGCAGGCTGCTTTACAGCCAATCATTCTCTTCTCTTTTTTCAGAGGCAAGTAGTAAATCAAGGTGGGTTCCTACTATTTTCAGAGGAAATTTCAGAGTCTACATTTGGATATCAAGGTTATTCTGTAAATTAGCTGTTGGAAGACACAATAAGACGCATCTTAGCTTCCATCTCTATTGTACCATTTGAATTTGAGGCACATGAGAAATGTGACTGCTCCAAGTATAATCCTTGAATAAGCAATTCCAGCCTCAAGTGGAAATTTGGAAAAAAAGAAAAACAGAATCGTAAACTCCACTCCTATCCTAGTATCTCCAAGACAACATTTTCCCCATAAACTCCCTAGATGATGTTAATGCACATGTGTTTGAAGAGCATGAACTAAACCAGTGGTTCTATGAATGTACCAGGAGCATAATAACTTGTGACAAGTACACAATCTCAAGTCTACTGGAGGCCAATGTCCATTTTAATAAATCTTCAGGTAATGTATATCCAGGGTAAAATTGAAAAAGTCTTGTTCTAGGGTCAGGCAGATATGGTTTATTCTTTTACGGCATTTGATACATGTATATATATATATATATATATATATATATAATCTTAGACAAAGCACCTCTTCTCTTGAAGCTTGCTTCCTGACAGTAAAATAAGGCTAGTAGATCCTTGTTTTAGTAAGTTCAAAAAGAGTAAATTAGGTCCTGTTTGTAAAGTCTTAGTACATTTGAATGAATATAAATCATTTCAAAAATAGTTGTTTTTAGATTTTTCTGTTTGTTCTTTTCCCTCTTATCTTTCATTTTGTACCCTAGAGACATTTCCATGAGGCCTTCCTGGGTCCTTTCCAGTTTTAACATGCTCTGATTTGACAATTAGTTCACTAATATTAAAAATGCTGAGTAGCTCTCAACCAAGCCCTGTACTATAATACAAATAAAACTGGATTAAGAATTAGTTCTTCATCTATGGCCAGTGTGATTTTCTTGCCAACTCTGGATTTATTTCTAATGTAGAATGGATGTCTCAGGAGGACTAAAACCCCAGCATGTTTGAGTTCAGACATTAGCCCAGCAGGTATCAAAGTGGACCTGGCCCCTACCTCTGAGAATTCCCTTATTTAGCCTGAAGATTCACAGATTAATATGTAAATAAGATTATGGTATTGTGGCTAAAGGTCATATGAGCAAAAAATAGTAAGATTATAGCATGTACATAGTGGAGGTGCTGTTAAAAGTGTGAAATCGGAAAGATAGTCTCTTGAAGAGAATGACACATATGCAAGTTGAGACTTGGGTCTCTAGGAAGACTAGAAATGAACGGGGTTAGCACAGTGTAGACAAAGAATAACTAACTTAAGCAACTATGGATGCAGTGGGACTGAAATAGAATAGCTTTGAGAATTCAAACGAAAGAAAATATTTATTTAATGAACTCAAGAGAAAGGATTTTGTGCCCAGACAGGCCTTGATGGAAGCCTTGAAGGATAGAATTTAGTGAGGTCAACACAATACATTATCACCAGTAAATTTGTAAATATGGTTCGTTGAGGCAAATGTCACTCTTGCTGTACCCATACATGAACTTTGGAACCTAGATGTAGTTTAATAAGATTTGTAGGTAAATAATATAATAGAAGTAAAAGTTGTAATCTAGAAAATGTAACTTGAAAGAGGATCCAAGGCATATTTTTTCCAGATGTTTTCCACTTTCTTGCATTTAAATTTTTCCTGTCTGATGAAGTTTTGTAAACCCATATACAAATTAGTATAATACCTTGTGTCTTTAAAAATAACCATATATGCTCTTCACATGCTATTCCAGTTATTGCCCATTTCTTTAGTGCCTTTTACATGACATTGAATTATCAGCTTTTGGGACCCTGTCTTTTTTTCTCATGTTCACTATCTAAAATGAAAGGTTTTGACACAACAAAAATATTACATATTATAGTGTTTAAAAATCATTGTATTTAAGGAAGTATATGTGCAAAGCCATAGAACAATAGGTAGGGCATTTGCTGTTCATGTAGCTGACTTGGGTTCAATTCCCAGTATCCCAAATGGTCCCCAAGCCTGTTAGGAGTAATTCTTAAGCACAAAGTCTGAAGTAAACTCCCAAACAAACAAGCAAACAAAAACTTAGTGAGTTTCTAGTTTTAGTGCCTGACATTTCCAGATATTCTTCAGAGTCATGGCACACTACTCTCCACTCCCTAACCCACTACAAGTTCTATACATCCAGAAGTCCCAGTAGCACAATACCTATGATCTATAGCTGACCTCCATGTCTTTTTGTGGGTCAGCCTATAGACTCATCTAACTTTTAAAACAGAAGCAAATTATACCATAAAACAACATAGGTATATACCAGTTTCTCAGTTGATCACACCAAGTTCCTTGGGGACTGGACAAGGAAGTCACACACCTTGCAGAACCCTAGTAATTGCACACACATCTAGATATACCCAGTACTGATACTCGAATGGCCCAGCTCTACCATTTTTCCACTAATCTCTGCAGAGATGCTTAATTGACACCTCCATAGTTTTAATACTGACATTCTAGCAAGAATTAGACCAAATTAAACATGAAATTACCAAATTAGTCATGAAATTATCATAGAAACCACAAAAGTTCAACAAACATAACCAGCAATAGAATGCTCAAATGCATATTTGAGCAAGATAAGACAATTTTCACAGATTTTATTTTAATTAAGTTTTTTTGACAATTCCATTACTAATTAGTTGTTACAAGCAATATTAAGTAAATTATTTTTAACTGACAAGAAGCAGACTTGGGGGCTGGAAAATTGAGGACAGTGATGGAAGGAATGTTACATCCATGTGGGACTGGTAGTGGAATATTGAATGCCAGAAACAACTGTATTATGAACAATTCTATAAACCATCATGTTTAAAATTAATTTATTTTTAATAAAACTTGGTGAGTTTTCACTCATCTCAACTCTTTACCAACTCAATCTTAACCAATTACATCAATGGTCCTCAAACTACGGCCCGCAGGCCACATACTCTATTTGTTCCCATTTTGTTCCCTCACTTCAAAATAAGATATATGCAGTGTGCATAGGAATTTGTTCATAGTTTTTGTTTTTACTATAGTCCGGCCTCTAATGATCTGAGGTACAGTGAACTGGCCCCCTGTTTAAAAAGTTTAAGGACCACTGAATTACATTAAAATATTTATATATTATTCTCTTCTCCAACCTCTATCTTCAGTAACCTATGCAGTAATAACCTCATACTGTGTGTTTATCATTCCCATATTCTGTACATAGTTTTGTCACAAATTTTTATATTCCTAAACATCATAAATTTAATTTTACCTGACTCTTTGTACTTTATAATAATGGAAAATCAATCAGACAAAATCAATTCCAAATGGAATTGCCATTAGCAAAATATTTAAACTTTTAGAAAAAACTGAGATCAAAATCTTTATGACTTCCAGTTAGGAAACTATGTTTTAAACAAGAAACAAAAGCATGCATACTTTTTTAAAGAAAGAAGGAAAACAACCTCCTTTGCTCCATATATATAAATCATGACTCTCCCACTCCCTTCCAGATGTCACGCTGTCAAGCAATTTAACCATCAGTGACTCTTCCATTTCAGTTAAATATAACTTTAACATGATGGCATTCTTTTAAAATACAACCATTTTCCAGGAATTGGCAATATATTAAGTTTCAGATATATGTTGGGTTTTCTGGAATGCAGACTCTAATACAAAGATTAGCATTCAGGAACTTTATTAAGGAAGACTCTTTAAACTCAACAATTGTGGAGAAGAATAATAAACAGGATTGGTACTGAAAGGAATTAAACTGTGATACTCAGCCAATGAGTCCTTAGTCAGTATCACAAGTTTCTGAAATACAATAAAATTGAGGCTCAGAGATCTTTATCCCTTCATCACTGATAATTCAACACACTTAATCTTGAACATAACTGCTCTTCTCAGGAAAGTTTTCTTAGACAATGATAATTAGGAGGTGTCTACCAGTAGTACTTTCAGCTGAAGGGGAATCAAAGTGGTGTATCAGAACATCTATTAAAGTCCTTTCACCTCCTATCTCATGATAATTAAACATATCAGATATTCTTTTGTCCTGAAGAAATTTATAGTGAGAAAGAATTTTTTATATCAATATACAGATAAAGGAATGAAAGAAAGGAAGCAAGTAACTTGTTAGTAGAGAAACTTAGAAAGAAAATATTTGCTGGGTCATGGACTTCCTCTAAAATTTCAGGATGCTTTTTGGAATCTACCTTGATCCTTGTCTCACTCATATTAAATTACTCAACTAGCCAATTAGCCATGTTTCTAGAGACCCAGCCCCACAAGAAAGATTTTTTCCCATCAATTTATCAAAGTTTGCTTTGATTCAATTACTCAGAATTTTGCAATCAGAAAATCTAGAAACTTTTTTATTTCAATATGATTTTAAGTGCTGAATCATTTCAAAATTAAAAATTTATAGCTTGAGTTATTAGGTAGGAAAGGGACACTAAGCCAGGGGGAATAACCTAGCCTTTCTACACTCTTGCTCCTTAATCTTTTAATTAGAACAAGCCCTGGGGAAACCCTGAGCTCCAGGCAACAGGTAAAAAGAGGAGGCTTACTGTAAGCCACAATAGAACCCAGAACCATCTCACAAACAGCTCTGCAAGAACCCATCTTCCAAGAGCTCTGATTTGCAATTATTTCAGGTGAAGTTTTCAGACATTAAAAAATGTATTTAAAAAATGTATTCGAATATTGCCTATCTGCTGACTTGGTATTGCTTCACTGGAGCCAAACAGAAACAATGGCAAATGAATGTGAACACTAAGAGGTTAGATATGACTCATTTGAATTATTCTCTAGAATGATAGTGTTCAATAAGCAGTGTTTCTGCAAGATAATACAGTTCTCACTTAAGAGGGGACTGTGAGAAGCACATACACATGTGTTCAGGAAATCCTATATCTGGCATCTCCCTCCTGCTGTCTGCTCAGTGCACAATGGCTTCTTAGAGATTTGAGAAATTCTGCTGCAAAAAAAAAGAGACAAACAAATTTTTACCATCTTAAAGTATATAGTCTTCAATATTTATTGCCAGAATGTGTTTTCTCTGAAGCAATCATTAACATTTGCCAAGCTTGTATATGCAGAAAGTTTGGAAAATGCTAAGCTAACAGTACATATTCCATTTATAAATGAGCATCATAAAGTTAAGAGGAAAAAAGCTCCTCTCCCATACCCCAGTTCTCTTCTTCCTTATCCTCACACTAGCCTGCTATAAAGAAGAAGGGGATGGGACAATTGCCTAAGGTCAAAACTTATTAGATTTATATCAAGGTCAAGTCAAACATTCTCTTTTCAGTTCAACAACAACCAGAAAATAAATCTTTTTTTTCTATTTTATAAAATGGTCACTGACTGGAGTTTAACCTAAAATATAATAAGATATTTGTAGCACCCATCTTAAATAGAAAACTTTTTTTTCTTCTTCTCCCTCCTTACTTGTGGAATCACATAGGTTCTTTTTATTCTTTGGGTCATACCATGATCTGGAACAGAGAAATGGAGAGGAAGAGTGTTAAACATACGCAGTATAACACGTAAAAGAGTGTTTCCATGGGTCATTGAAGACTGAATGGAACCTTTATAGAATTTGTAGGGAACTGAATTTGCGGGAACTAACAATGGAATAGAAAGTCAGATTTAGGACAGTGGAATAATAAGTCAAAAGAAGAACTGATGGTGGTAGAACTGATTCAAGAAAAAGAAGCCACTCTTTGAAAGAAATGTGTACATCCTAATTGGAGAAGGAGATGGGCACAAAAACATGCCCTCACAAATTATATGAGAAATTTCTCATGTGAGAAAGTCATTCAACAGGACTCCCAATTCTTTCATCTGGACTGATTGTCATCCCTATACATGTGTCTCTAGTCTTCCGTTATGTTGTATGACAAGCAGAATGAACTCATCTTTGTCTTTATTCACAAAAGAAGTTTACTCAGGGGGCCCAGGAGATAGCATGGAGGTAAAGCGTTTGCCTTCCATGCAAAAGGTCATCGGTTCGAATCCCGGTGCCCCATATGGTCCCCCGTGCCTGCCAGGAGCAATTTCTGAGCATGGAGCCAGGAATAACCCCTGAGCACTGCCGGGTGTGACCCAAAAACAAACAAACAAAAAAAGAAATTTACTCAGAAGCTTGGTACTTGGCAAACATTGTGAGTCCTTCCTACTCCCTGATAAAGTACTTTTAAAATTAAATAGTAAGACCAGTCACTGGTAACAGTCCCAGAAAGAACAAATAATCTAAATACATTCTATTACCAAGATCACAAATGATTGGTTTGCACACTACAATGTAGCACACTTACCCTGATCAAAATTCCTAGTTTTCTTAGACTACTTCAAGTCATTACATTTTTCTCTAACTTTCAGCACTAGTAACCTCCTGAAAGCATGTTAAATTGCATTTTCTGGTCTGTAGAGATAATACAGCAACTAGGGCATTTGTCTTGAACATGGATTTATTTGGAAACACATGTATGGTCACCCAAGCCCCACCTGAAATGACACATGAGCTCAGAGCCAAGAGAAAAAACCCTGACATATCTATATGTGGTCCAAAAGCCAATAAATAAATAAATAAATTGCATGCTTCTATTAAAGACTACACACTTGTGTTTAAACTTTTTTAACTAATGAAATAGAGTTAATCCACTACTTATGCATAAAATTAAGTCTGTCCTCACAATTATTGTTAATTATCTTTGAATGCATCTTTTACAGCCATTGATACACAGATCTATTCTCTCTCTACAATGGAATAATATCCCCCCCAAACTAATATGACAAGTTATCATTCTTTATTTTGTCACGAAAGGGCGTGTTCTTGCTTTTCAAAAAAGCGTAGTTGGTCCATTGGAATCTTAGGTATATAAGGTCCCAATAGGTATATAAGGTCCCAAATACAATTATGTATTGCACAGACTTATTGCCATTTTTCCAGTCTGTCCCTTTATACGTATCCAGGTTGAGGAACTTTCTTCACATCATTCACATAAGTAACTGGTCATCAAACAAGTAAATCTAGAGGCTGGAGCAGTGGTGCAAGATGTAGGAAGTCTGCCTTAAACGTTAACCGAGGAAAGACCGCGGTTCCATCCCCTGGTGTCCCATAAGTCAAGCCAGGAGCGATTTCTGAGCAGCAAGACTAGAACTTGACAGGGACATTACTGCCCTTAACTATTCTTTGTGAAAGAATGTCTATGTAACCAACTTTTCTTCCATATTCTCACACTGTACACTTTCGATGAGAAAAGTTACAGCAGCTAACCATATTATGTTTATTCGAACCAAATGCCAACACACTTAAAATTCTGAAACTGAAGCATTAAAATGAGGTAATGATTTAGTGTTTAAAATAAATGTGGGTGTGGGATTTATTTATTTATTAGCACTAAGGATGGATTTAAGGTGCAGCTTTTAGGCAGTACAAGCTAAAGGGTGTGTCCATCAAGGAGTTTTGCAACTTAGCCAAGTTGAGCAACATAACAATGTTTCTTCTCTCTAGTTAGAAAAACAAAGACAATAATATGCAAGACTAAATTTGAAGGATAATCTAGGATTAACTGTCGAATATTGAAAACAATGCAGAGGAAATGTGGATCCATCAAAATTCATTTTTAAACTTCCTGTAGATGCATAAAGAGAATTCTTCTCTGAACTGGGGAGGGAGGTGGTACATTGTATTTAATGAAAATTGTAAAAATTAAAAAGTGCTAACATCATGAGAAAACTTTGCTTCTCATCTTAGTTCTTTACTATTAAAGAAAATATTCCTAATCAATAAATCATAAAAACCCACTAAACTAGATTTTGACAAACTTTTTCTGTAAAGAATTAAATACCAAGTGTTTTTATCTTTAACAATCACACAATATTTTTTAGCATTGCTGAATTCTGTTTTTATAACAGGAAAGAAACACAGATTATACACTAGCAAAGAGCATGGTGCATTCCACACCATTTTCACACAAGGAGACAGGTAACTAACTGGATTTGTACCATGAATTTGTCCAGCCACGCACAAGCTGATTGATTATGCATGACACTACAAATGTGATGGATAGAAATTATTTTCACAAGGTACATGAAGGTAAATAAATATTTGTGATTATCACTGTTAATCTATTCTGACATTTGTGCAATTTTGGACAAGTCATTTATTTGAAAGACTTTTAAATATATAGATGTGTACACATGTACACATGTACATATCTATAACAAAACAATGCTTGGTTCTGCTTGCTTTCTAAGTTACTCACAATAATGTTATTATAAAAAAATCACCAACATATATTGGATTATTTAAAAGTACCATGTATGTAGTAAGTATTTTTATAAACTTATATGCTTCATAGCTAAGTATTTTTAACTTTTTATGTCCTCATGTAATCTTCCACCCTACAATGTACCACTTTTATTTTATCTCCATTTTATCAAAAATAAGGAAACTTGGGGTCAGAGAGATGGCATGGAGGTAGGGTGTTTGCCTTTCATGCAGAAGGATGGTGGTTCTAAATCTGGCATCCCACATGGTCCCCGGAGCCTGCTAGGAACGATTTCTGAGCATAGAGTCAGGAGTAACCCCTGAGCACTGCTGGATGTGACCCAAAAACAAACAAACAAAAAAATAAGGAAACTGGGTTAAGGACTATAATAAAGGAATTAGGTATTTAGCTTGCATGTATCAGACCCCAGTCAAACCTCAGCACCATGTATAGACTGACACCTCCCCACTAGCATTGCCAAGTGTGATCTTTGAAAACAAAGCAGACATAACTGAGCATGGCCAAATTTATCAAAACAAAACCAAAAACAATTGAGCACACACATAGGGAACAGAGCGATAGAACAGCTGTAGGGCGTTTGCCTTGCCTGTGGCTGACCCAAGACAGATCATCTAAATTCAATCCCTGGCGTCCCATATAGTCTCCCAAGTCAGGAGCCAATTTCTGAGCACAGAGCACACCGGGTGTGGCCCAAACTCCTACCCCCAAATTTGAACACATAGAGTATTTAAAATTTTGAAAGCTATGTAGTAAATAGTACAATTAAGAGGTCCTACACTATCATCTCTAATTACTTCTTGATTTTCCCTAAAGTTAAAATGAACTATTAAAGATTTTCTTAGTTTATTTTTTTTTCATTTGTTGGAATTATATATCTGGCATTGCCACGGGCTTAGATCAGGATTTATGCTCAGAGATCACTCCTGGTGATGGTTTAAGAGACCATCTGGGGTGCTTGATACTGAACCTGGGTTAGTCAAATAAAAGGCAAGTGTTTAACCAATTGTAATAAATGTCCAGCTCTTGTATATATGTTTGTCTTATTTATCATCGAACTGCCTTACTCTGTGAGGTCAGTAAACTATGACCAAAAAGATGACCAAAAGAACTGAGAGGCATTGTTGATAAATCATGTAAAGTTCTTTTGCTGCAATCAAGGGGTAATCAGAGGTACAGTGGATTATACATACTATAAAAGCTCAAATAAAAAAATCAGAAAAGGTCTTGGGATAAAACAGGAACTATACAACAGGAACTTGAAGACATCGATAATAAAATAGTTCTCTTGAAACCAACCTCTAAATATCTGTACTCACGTACTCATGTTTCAAATTCCCTGGAAGAAAAGGTTTGTCCTACTACATAAAACATTTTCATTCTTATGACGAGCAACTATTGTCAAGGAGAAAAATTGATGACAGTATTAAAGTCATACACAAAGAGGAATCATAGACCATGTAGCCATACCACTGGGTTTACCATAAATAGAAAGTCAAATTCTGTTTTTAGATGATTATTTCTACTATACATTGCTCTGTTGTGCAATTTGTGCAGCCAACATCCAATGATTTTTTAAATTTTTATTACAGACCCTAACACAAGAGTTTAAAATACTTCTGTTTTCCTCTAGTCAATGTTACACTCATTCTATCCATTCACTCTTTTACTGATTGTCTTTAATTGTTCGATCACATGGCCCAGAAAAATCTTCTATCAACCCTGTTTACTGAATCAGTCATCAAACAGAAACATGCTGGTAGAAAAACTCTAATTCTTTACTCCTCTGTAGGTTTGTCTAGACAATAATATTCATTCATAAGACTCCAGTTCTATAGGTGTCTTTGTTCTATAATGTATATTGCTAAATAGCCTTTGAGCATAACTATAAAATATTTTAAGCCAAATGTCACTTATTTACCATTGGATTAAATATCATAAAATCCCAGGAGTAGTGACATACTGCTCTATGTGTGTAATTTGACCACTGAGTTTGAACACACCCACCATAGTATTCAAGAATCTCAATTACTTTTGTTATTTTGTCTGTATTTTTATTTGGCTATTTATACTTTCTACGTGAAATGTATCATCTGATTATTTTCTTTCATTTATCTCAAATTCCATCTATGTTGTCACAGAACAGGTGGATTTATTTTTTTGTAGGATGAGTAATATTTCACTGGGTATGACAACTTCTTTATTCAGTCATTTTTCCATGAGCACTAAACTTTATTCAATATCTTAGCTATTGTGAAAATGTAACTAAATATAAGGGTGTGTATGTTATCTTTTGTTTTTTTTAAAGAATTCATTTTTAATAATAATTTCTTTGTTTAAGCACCATAATTACAGAAATGTTCGTAGTTGGGTTTCAATCATAGACTGTATACCACCCTTCACCAGTGAAAAATTTCCACCACCAATGTCCCCCATTTCCCTCCCAATTTCCATCCCCTTCCTGTCTCTGGGGGCAGCCATTCTGCCTCACTCTCTCACTCTTTCTTTCCTTTCTGACCCTGGTTTGTACTATTGTCAATGAAGGGGTGCTATGCATATCACTTTATCCGCCTTCAGAACTCATTGTATGAACTTATTTTAAAATTAAATTATTATAGTTGGAACACAGGTCTACAAGTATTAATACTTATAGGTCAAACTCACTTCACCTCACGTCAAGAAAATCTCCAAGATCTTCCACCAGTGACCTTCTAGTCTACCTCATCATTCATAGTCACCTACTCTCCTGTAACTTGGCATCTTCACTTGTGTAATCAGTCTCAAGATTTGTCATCATTCAAAACCTTCTATCCCCCTGTCTTGTTTCTCTATATACCACAGATAAGTGGAATCTTACATTTTCTTCTTCCTCTGACTTACTTTAAATAATATGGTAACTCAAGTTCCATAGAAGTTGCTTCAAACTACATATTTTTTGTTTTTTCTTATGACTCTATAGTATTCCTTTGCATACATATATGTATATATATTTATGTGTCTATATACAACAACCTTTTTATCCATTCATCTGTCCTCAGATATTTAAATTATTCCCATGTCCTGACTATTTTACTAGATGCTGAAAATCACACAAATGTGCATCTGTCTTTTCAAATTAGCGCTTAAGAAGTAAAGTCACTGGGCCAATATTCTATTGAATTTGTGTTGTCATATATTGCAGATAAATGTCTAGGAGTGGAACTACTGAATAATTTCATTTGGATATTTTTAAAAGAATCACTATACTGGTCTCCATAGATTCTGTATCAACAGTGTACCAGAGTTTCTCTTTTCCCAATCTCCTTGACAACATGTGCTGTTCCCAGAATGACTCCATGTACTTTAGTCAAATCATTGTTCTTAGTTACTTTTATTTAAGTCCATTTTTACAATAATTTTTAGGACTAAATTTCTCATTTCTGGTCAGTTTAACCTAACTTAACATACAGAATGTCTGTTAATCAAATGAAAGCTATTTAATCTTTTGGGGTTAAGAGTAATTTTGTGGGGCCGGGTGGTGGCACTGGAGGTAAGGTGCCTGCCTTACCGTGCTAGCCTTGGACGGACAGCGGTTCGATCCCCCGTGCCCCATGTGGTCCCCCAGGCCAGGAGCGACTTCTGAGCGCATAGCCAGGAGTAACCCCTGAGCGTCACTGGGGGTGGCCCAAAATCCAAAAAAAAAAAAAAAAGAGTAATTTTGTTTCCATTATACTGGGAGTCAAAACCTTTGGGAAAATATTTAGATCGATGTAATCTATGAAAGTTTGGGAAAGTATGTTTTTATTAATCCTACTTTTCTTTTTTCCTTAACTTGTAACTGCATATCTACTCTTCTATAATTCCCTTCCATGGCTAGTATAGCATCTCTTTTTTTTTTTTTTTTTTTTGGTTTTTGGGTCACACCCGGCAGTGCTCACGGGTTACTCCTGGCTCCATGCTCAGAAATTGCTCCTGGCAGGCACGGGGGACCATATGGGCCACAGGGATTCGAACCGATGACCTTTTTTATGAAAGGCAAACACGCAAACACCTTACCTCCATGCTATCTCCCGGGCCCCTACTATAGCATCTCTTTCTACCAGCCAAAATTATCTACCTCATTTCAGAAACTAGACTCCAGAGAGAGCAGTGATCTTCCTATAAGAGACGTGTGGAAAGGATATATAAGCATCTGGAGACATTTCATGCATGATGTTTTAAGTTTTATATAGTTTAGCTCTGATCTTTTTTCTTTCAGACCTTTAAATTATCATGAAAAAAGAAAATATTTAACAACTAATAATAATCACCTCAAGTTATAATGAAGAGTTCGACACACTATACTATTGCTCTGCCCCAATCAAATGACTTTTACTAAAAATTTAGGTTGTTACATCATGGAATTATGATAGTTGATTTGGTAGCCACCTTCATTTAGCCAAAAGGTTACCTTTTAAATGTATTAATTCATTTTCAATTAAATTTATATTTGCTACTTGCTTATTATATGCCTATGGGTCCACACAAAATTAGGAATTAATAGCTCCTTCCTTCATGGAATTTACAGGAAAAAAATACTAGAGAAATATAGAGGTGAGAAAAAAATTTAGAAAGAATTAGAAGAAGCATAAAATTTGTTTACAGCTTATTAGTGCTGCTAAGTTCTATAAAATTTAATCAAAGCGTATGTTATCAACAAACTTTCAAGACTTATTTCAGTCCCCAAATTTTATTTTTGTGTATAAAAATACTATATGCCTCTATTTTATCATTCTTCAATTTTGAATTTAAACATTATTATAAGATTCCTGAAAACTCCCCCACTGAAGGTTGGTGGTCAAAGAGAAGGAATGGATACCAACAGATATTTAATTTAATAAAAAGGAATTTAATATTAACAGAAGGCAGAATTTCATAACAATAAGTATTGAAACAAAATTCCTGGAATAGCACCAAGAATTTGAATACCTTTTGTTTTGTTTTTGTTTTGGGGTCACACCTAGCAGTGCTCAGAAATTATTCCTTGTTCTATGCTCAGGAATCACCACTGATGGGCTTAGAACCTTTTCAGATGTCAGAGAATTGGGTTAGTTGTGTGCAATGCAGGCACCCTACCTGCTCCAATTCCAGTTATTCTTTTTTATACTATAAATATGTACATTTCAATATTGCTAATATAATTAAAAATAGATGTTACTCCTATATTTTAATCTCAGTAACAAATAAAGCATTTGAAAAGCATAAGTAAATCTTGCTTTTTAAAGTTAGACTTACTATTGACATAATTATATTATTATAATGACATGAAATGACCGAGTCAACTTGAATATTTAAGCTCTCTCCCAATTTAGTTAAAATTGAAAATTGTTTTTGAGCTATTAAATGATTTTCCCTTCCCTTGTTTTCTAGACTTTTGTTTTATGTTGTTTTCTAAAAATTTATGATCCCTTTACTTGTTCCAATTCTGTCAGGTTTGGGAGGGAAATTTGTAGATAATTCTACAAAGTGGTTGATTGCCATGTTTTGTTTGATTAGAATGAAGTTCCACAAAAACATCCAAACAAGTTGGTGTATCTCATGTAAACCTTCAAATTCACAGAGGTGTTTCTCCTCACTAAAAACAACATAGCATAAAGTTTGCTTTATGCAAATAGATTTATTTCTTTGTACTTAACCATCACCATAAAGGTTTATCTTCTGATCATAGAAAGAAAATAAATAAAGCAACAAAGGTCTTCACAAAAGAGAGAACAGAGCCAAATTTCGCATGGTCTTTGTTC
>PVKC010001851.1:5585-47348 GCA_004027635.1 Crocidura indochinensis
ATTCCACTCTAAGGTGTGTCAATATTAAAATATATTGATGCTGTCTAAATATTTATATTAACCTTCAATAGACTAAGTTTCATGAAAGTCTAAGAAAATTGATAAGATTTTCTTATTGTATAAGATATTTTATAATCGTATAAGATTTATAATTGCATAAGATATTTTACAGGTCTTAATTTAAGAATAAAAATTGATATATTAGCACACCTCGGTTTTGTTTTTTGAATTCTAGTAGGCTCTTGTAATTCCTTACAGCAAGATCTTAATAACTCACCTTAGATCAGATTTGCTCCCCTTAATTTCAATTTCTTTTATTTTGTGGCATATACAGTTATCCAGAAAAGGCAAATATATCATTCACTTTTGTTTATATGAGTACTCCACTTCAGTATATTCTGAGATTATTTCACAGTCTTTAGATAGCAAAATTTGACTCACACAACCTCTCTTCAAAATTATCCAGCTTTGGAAGATGGGGACTTTATGTGCTTTTCAGAATCATGCTCCTCCATATCTAACAAAATAGGTGGGATTATAAACCACAACAAAGAAAGAGTAATCAAATTTTTAGGCTTTGGGTGTATAGGGAGACTAATTCAGTAAATTGGTCCCTTGCTTGATTTTCCTGCATAGCATAATCTTTTGAGACACCATGTCATCAAAGAATCTGCCTTTGACATTGGAAAAAAAAATAAGGCTAAAATAAGCATTTCCTTTCTTAACTTTGTTATTGTCTAAGGCACTTTAATAAAGTGTTGGTCAGTCATCAGAGACACACTGGACAAAACATCAGGAAAAACCAGCATTCATCATATTTGCCACAATAGAGGAAGTCCCCACTAACTTCGTTAAACCAGTTCTCTTACTTATAGTGGAAAGAAAGTTTATTAGATATAGAGTGAGAGAAAACAAGAAAAGGACATATTGTTTTTGTCCTGGGTATCTTTTCATGTTTTTAGTAGCAATTTGTAGGATGGAGAGAAAAATGAGGAAATAACTGCATGAAGGGCAATAATCAGAATAAAAATAAACCTGGCAACTTTATCTCATAACAATAAATTGCAGCACAACCATTTTTACAATTGGATAACTAAATGTTCTTATTAAACTAAAAATTAATAATTCAAAATCTGAATTCTATATTTTTTCTCTTAAAATTGATTAAAATGTGCAAGATTAAAATGAAAAAAACTGCAGTACATTGTTCTCTCTATAAAAGAAAAAATTATTACTACCAAACTTATGTGTTGCTAATAAGATATTTCAAAGATCATAAATCCTAATTTTTTCTATAATTTTTATTGAGATCAATGTTAATTATAAGTCTTTCACGGTTATATTTAAGTTACATAGTGACAGTGTATTAGGGCAATTCCCACCACCAGTGTTGACTTCCCTCTGCCCCTGTCCCCAGCATGCATCCCGTACCACCACCCTTAGCCCCCTGGACTGATACTATAACAGGTCCCTTTGTGTATAGCTTGTTGTAGTTTGGGTCTATTGAATCTATTGTCATTGACTTTGGGTTGGGTATTTAGATCTGATCATTTTTTATTTTCACTCTTTTTTTTGGGGGGGGGGGTCACACCCGGCAGTGCTCAGGAGTTAATCCTGGCTCCATGTTCAGAAATTGCTCCTGGCAGGCACGGGGGACCATATGGGGCACCACCAGGATTCGAACTGATGACCTTTCGCATGAAAGGCAAACGCCTTACCTCCATGCTATCTCCCGGGCCCCTTATTTTCACTCTTTGCCCCTGGTACCATCCACCTGCTCCCTCCTCAATTTGTAGGAAGACAGAAAAATATGAGGCAGAACAAAATGATTCATGTTCTATGGTTATGTTAAAAAAAAAGGTGGATGGGATTCCTTGTCTAGAAGTATAAATATAAATTTAAAAGAAGAATAAAAGAAAAAGAAAGAAAAAATGGGAAGGGCTGATGTGGCACAAACTTTTTTTTTTTTTTGCATATACATAGTAAGTACTGGGGACATTAGAAAGTAAATTTCCTTGACCTAAGAGATACAGGGTGTCTCCACCCTTGAAGCACACAATTATGAGACCAACTCCGGACGTGTTCATTGTGAAACCTCAAGGTCTTTATAGTGCCAGGAAACATTCTGCTCAGTAATCCTAATTTTTTATAACAATTTAAAAATAATTTTATATTTTAAATAATTCATAAATAATTTTTATAAAATAATTAAGACTATATAGAGCAGTAGTTGAAGAATGCTTACTTACTTTTAGGTTAAGTATCCAATAATATATCAATAGGATCATACCATATGATCAAGTGGTATTAATTCAAGAGATACAATGATGGGGTAATATATGCAAATAAAATAATTTACTTTGCATATCAACAAAAGTAAAGGTAAAAGTCATTATTTTATCAATTGATACAAAGAAATATTTTGAATAAATTCAAAATGTAAAGCCTCCACAAATTAGGGAACAAAGGAACCTTTTCTAAGATAGTAATGTCCATTTTCAACAAATTCACAGCCAACATTATAAAATGTCTGAAACAATTGCCACTGTTATAATTCATAAGGCAGGCAAGGATATAAACTTTTGCCATTGTTGCTTACTGTATTCTTAAAAGTCCTTGCCACAGCAATATGGCAAGAAAAATAAATCAAAAGTATCCAAGTTAGAAAAGACAAGATTAAATGTCTCTAGTTTTTTATTTTTAACTTATTTAAAATTTACTTTCTATTAAGCATTTATCTTTTAGATAATATGATAATGTACATTTACATCCTAAAGACGACACTAAACAATTCATAGTAACAATAAACAATAAGAAACATTAAAGTTAATATTACAATATAAATATATAAATATTACATATATATAGTACTTTTATGTCTGCCAAGTAGAAATTAAAATCCTCTTCTATAATTGCATAGACATAATCAAACTTAAGTTAATCATAAATCAAACTTAAGTTAAAATTAAAACTAAATCCACAAGAAAACAATAAATAAGTTAATTACAAATGTAATACATAGCAAATATTCTTTGATAGTTTGCTTTTACTTTCTATATTACTATATTTAATTCTAGTTAGCATTATCAAAAGTTATTTTTGGAGAATAAAAATGATTCCCATTATACAACTAAATGTGAATCAAAATATTATCTTTATTAATAAAAGTGTGTAGCCTTCTTTATCATCCTTTTGAGGGCATCTTTGATCTCCTTGTTTCTCAGACTGTAGATTAGAGGGTTTAACATGGGGACAATGATAATATAAAATACTGACAACACCTTGTTCTTCTTCTCAGAGTGACCAGAACTTGGATGCATGTACACAGCAAGCGCTGTGCCATAGAAGAGGGTCACAACTGCCAAATGAGAGGCACAGGTATTAAAGGCTTTAAGACTACCTTTGACTGAGGATATTTTCAGGATAGAGGCTGCAATAAAACCATAAGATAACAGAATAATGAGCAAAGACCCAAATCCAACAAGCAGAGCAGCAAGGAAAAACATCATTTGGGTAATAAAAGGACTAGAGCAAGACAAGACAATAATCTCAGATATGTTACAGAAGAAATGTTGAATGACATTTGACTCACAAAAATACAAATTAAAACAAGAAATAGTTTCAATCAAGCTACAAAGGAAACCAATTAAGAGGGATCCTGCTACCATTTTCTGACAGAGCCCTGGCGCCATGATGGTTGAGTATTGTAGAGGGTTCCCAATAGCCACGTATCTATCGTAGGCCATGGCAGCCAAGAGGCAGTACTCAGACTGACCCATCCAAGCTGCCACAAAATACTGTGTAGCACAAGCAATGAAGGAAATTGATTTTTCATCTTTGAAGAAATCTGAAAACATCCTTGGGCTGATGGAAGAAGTAAAGCAGATATCTATGAATGAAAGGCAGCTGAGAAAAATGTACATGGGTGTGTGCAGGTGGGAGTCCATTCTGATTAGGATGATCAGAGTTAGATTCCAGAACAGGGTCACCAGGTAGATCCCTAGGAAGACTGGAAAGAGAACAAGCTGCAATTCTTTGTCATCTGTGAGTCCCAGAAGAACAAACATGACCACTGAAGTGTGATTTCCATCCTCTTCCATAGACATGTTTGATTCCATCTATTCAAAATGAAATAATGAAGAAAGAAATAACTACGTTCTCAAAATACAAAAATAAAAATTCTTCCTTTTTTCAAAAATGAATCTGACTGAATATATGGTCATATCATTATTTTGGTTTTCTCTGTATTTCACGCAGAACCATGAATTTTAACTGATCAGTCCTTTAGGGCTAATTTTGTCACATTGCCTCCTTTGAGGCAAAGATGGTAATTAGGTATCTATAGTACATAATCCCTTAAAAACGATTTAATTGCATGTTCATATATGCATTATTATATCTGAAACTTTTTAAGGGTAATTTAGGAAAATAATGCCTGATAAGTAAATAATCAAATTATCTGCGTGATAATACAGAATGATTGCATTCTGAATGAACTGTGCTTAAAGAAGGATCTAAAACCTCCTGTGACTTATACCTAACATAGAAACTTGAAAGAGTTGCTCACAAAATCTTGAGTACATATACTTGATAACAGGGAGAGCAGATTATTAACTGACTTTTATCTTTTATAATACCTTGATATATATATGATTAATACAATTTAATGATAAGAATTGTCACACAGTAAGAAGCATCTGGAAATAGAATAGGTGTTAAAAAAGCTCCTGGTATTTGATCATCGTAAATTGAAAGAACCTTGAACATCCTTTACACAAAGTGCAGGCATCATATGCTTAGTTTAATAATATTTAAGAATAAAAAAATTGATAGTGTTTAGGGAGAATTGCATCTTGGACAAATGCACTCATTATTTATATGTTATTCATCCTTGCAGTGTTGGGGGACCATTAGGTATGGGGAGCTCTTGAAGAAGAGCTCACTTCAGTCTCTTGAGTGGTTTCTAAAAGAGTGGGGTTTGGAGGGTTGGGCGGTGATGCTCAGGGGTTACTCCTGGCTATGCACTGAGAAATAGCTCCTGTCATGGAAGACCATATGGGAAATTTGGGACACCAGGACAGGTCTGTTATAGGTCAGCATGTGCTTGCAAACACCCTACCACTTGTGCCACCACTCCTGCACCTTTGAACATGGTTTTATTGAGCTCTTTTCAAACTTTAGTCTGTTTGCTGATTCCAAATAGCAGGATGGAAACACCAGATTCCTACAAAGAATAATGACTGAGCCCATGTAATACTTAGGATGCTTAAACGATGTTTAAGCATGCATCATTGAAGAATTTCTGGATACTTATATTTTTTTCTCTCGATCAAAGCAGAGAATGTTTTACAAAATGAATAGTAAATAATTCATTGTTTTGCACAGACATGATATGTTCTTCTATATGCTATCGATGTTGTTTATTCCATTTGTCCATTTGAACAACTCTCAACACGAGTAAATTTTATCTAGATAAATTAGATATAAAATTTTAAGAAAAAAATTTTTTTGTTTTTTGGGTCACACTGGAAGTACTAAGGGTTACTCCTGGATGAATCCTCAAAAATTTGCTAATGGCAGGCACAGGGGACCATATGCGATGCTGGAATTTGAACCAATGATCTTCTGTATGAAAGGCAAATGTCTTACCTCCATGCTATCTCTCCAACCCCAGGAAAAATTTTAATGTATAAAATAGTTATTAAATGTAGTTTAGGAGCATGATGTATAAAAAAATGTAGATGTCTTGAAGGCTTCACTGCAGAAACACTTTGATATCGATTAAACTTTTCCCATTAACTACAAATTGCTATAGTCCTTTGCCCATGAACTACAAATACAACAGATAGCACTGATAATTAATAATGGGTATTATTGCTCATTATTAATGCCCACCAGAAGTAATCCATGAAGGCTGAGTCAAAGGAAGTCCTGAGCTACACTGAGTATGATACATGTAAAAAGTATGTAAATGCGAATGATGTGGTGTAATATATTTAGCAATATGTGTCAGGTAGTAATATACTGGTAAGTATATTTCAATATGTGATATATCGAATTAGTACATTGTAAGTTACTGGTATGCATTGTTATTTGATAATTTTATCTCAATAATGATAACATTTTTAAACGAGGTTGAAAACCCAAGACAGATTATCAAGGATCTGTAGTTCTCTCCTGGGAAAGTTTTGGCCCCAGTCTTCTATCCTCTGAGATTTGTGTCTTCTACCCTCTGAGATTTGTGCTTTCTCTTTGCTGTTGTTGAATCTCTGTTTATTTACCTTTTCATAAAAGATTGCAGTTTATGTATCTGATTGCTTTCTTGGAACATATGGAGAACTAAATTGCCAGAAAGAACTTCACAACAATATTTCAATTAAAGTCTTTGTTGCTTTCTCTCATCATTGATATTTCCTCTAAAATCCCAGACAGTTATTTGCTTAATTCTAGTACCTTCTACTATGACTAAATGTGCCTCACTACAAGGCATATAATTAGATAGGCAGAAATGTATTGTATAGACTTGTTCACAGATATTTATGTATGAATCAATAGACAAAGCAAAAGTAGTGTAATTGGATATTCATTAACATGTTGACTTCAGCATGTACCACTCAGGCTCACACACCACAGTTCAGGGTCAGTGTGTTAACTTCAGAATCACACATTTGTATTATTTCAGGAAATACATAAAGAAGTTATAATGATTACTGTTTACAATCTAAATAATTTTTAAAATAACTGTATAAGAAAATCTCTTATACAGAGCCAGAGCAGGTAGCAGGTAGTGTGATCGTCCTGTATGCAACTGGCCTATATTGTCCTCCACGCCTGCTAGGAATGACACCTGAGAACATAGTCAGGAATAAGTCTTAAAAATCACTGCGTGTTCCCCCAAAAACCCAAAACTAAATTAATATTATGTTATTAAAAAAGAATATTTCCTTTAAATACATTCTATTCCTGGGTAAAAGAAAATATATTCTATTTAAACAGTAGACTAACAAGAATATATTCAATTTTTAGGTAAGGAAAATTAAAAGCTGTGCAGCTTCCTGGTTGACCTGAAAATGATAAGCACTGCACAACTGAGTTCATAGATTAAGAATAAATTAGCCACAGCTAACCCGCTGCAAAGTTCTATGCAAAACAGTAATGCTGCTATACATATTAGGGCGCATTTAGTGACACATTGTTCTTCTCAGTCACCGCAGATTCTAAGATTTCTAATTAAACCTTAATTTTACTTGCTTCTAATATCAAGAACTCAAAGATTTTCTTTTCCTTTGGGAAAAATACGTTTTATTTCTCCGAACTTTTTCTCCATATTATTCTTTACACAATGAACTTTTCTTTCTTATACTTATCTTTACATGATGTTGTAAAATAAAATAAAAAGGAAAGGAGTCTAGAAAGAGTAATTCTGTAACATATGTCATTTCATTGAAATATTTCATTGGTTATTCATCCTCACATTTACTTACTCAACTTAGGAAAGTACAAAATATTTGTAGGTGATGAAAATATCTGGAGTTTTGTTTGTCAGGAACAATTCTGATAGAATTTTTTTTTTTTACCAAATTTTACTATTTAGAAGTAGTTACTATTAGTGGATTTTTCTCATTTTTCTAGAACCAGATACATTTATGCGTGAATGCAAAATATTATGGCTAATAATGCTATACATAATAACTATATATATATATATATGTAGGTTTGGGAATAATGCCTTTCATGAGTTGTGAAACTGTTCAAATAAAACTTTGAATAAAACATATGAGCTTATAATCCTGATAAAATATCTTTGGGATAAAAGAAAATTCAGGG
This sequence comes from Crocidura indochinensis, assembly GCA_004027635.1. Lineage (NCBI taxonomy): Eukaryota > Metazoa > Chordata > Mammalia > Eulipotyphla > Soricidae > Crocidura > Crocidura indochinensis. The sequence goes on from PVKC010001851.1 coordinate 13,413, forward strand.
GTTACTATATTATATTAGAACCTACCTAGGCTCTATTCCTGGAGCTAAGTTTTACAGAGTAAAGTTTAGAGGTCTCAGAACACTACCTGGTAAAGCACTGGAGACCCCCAACACTAGGACTGACCCAAATATTTCTGGAGTTGTGGTGCCCTAGTAGATTCACATACCTGGACTGTTGAGCTGATGTAACTGTTGAGTCAGTTCAAGAAACCACTGGTGAAGGAATGAATGTTAGATATTGTATTACTAAAACTCAACCATGAACAACTTTGTATTTGTATCCCACAGTGATTCAATTAAAATATTATAAAATTTAAAAAAAGAAATAAAGAAATTCATTATAAAAAACTCACCTCTGAGGACCCTGATTTCCTGAGCACCTTGTGGTAGCACATTCACTTCCTCCATCCCCACTCCCAGTCCCTTATTCAAATAACTCTTTTATTGGGTCTTTGTTATGTTTATCCACTAATTAATTGAATTTGCAAATTTCAAGATCTACATCCATTTTACGCTAACATATATTAACATAATGTAGATATTTACATCACCCTTCAATAGATTTAATTTCACCCTCTGTGAAAACTACAATATCATAAGTTTCTTAATCAGCATTCAAAGAAAATGGAAATAAATTATTTGTACATCTTTTACATTATTTCTTGAGTATAGCTTCTTGCTGTTCTTCACAGCAAGATTTGGAGGACTCACCCCTTGCTCTCAATTCCTTTTACTTTGTGGCACACCCAGATATTCACAAATAGCTGATATCATATTCACTCTAGCTTTTAATTGCATCCCACTTTGTATTTCTTGGAAATGAGGGCATTTTTAAAGCAAAGTTTGATCTAACCAACCTGTTTTAGGAGTAATCTAGCTGTAAAACAGGAAGATCTTAAATGCTTTTGATCCTTCTTTCTCACAACCAAGAAATGGCATGGGAACACAAATACTAAATAAGAAATAAAGCAATTAAAATTGTGTACACTTTCAATAATGTCCCTTCGGTATAGAAAGAGATCAGTGCAATTAATAAGTCTTTTACTTAGACTATAATATCTTCCTACAGCATATAATCCTTTGAGACATCATTATATCATGAAATCCCCCTTTTATTTGAAAAGGATCATGATATTGAACTAAGTGATAATGTTCACACTTATTAATAAAATTAAATATTATGTCAAATAATAAGAACAGTAATCATTAAAGATATTTTCCTGCAAAAGGTACCATGAAGTAGCAAACAACCATCAGAATAAACCAGATTTGTTGAAATGTATAAATAACAGATCTCTCTACCTTCTTTTTTGGTCTAGTTTTTATGCTTTTAGTTGACAACTCATGAGTAAAACATGTTTAGAAACATTATAATGATTTGGAGTAGAGTAGAACAAAGAAAGCACATTTTTTATTCTCAAATAGAGCAAAAAGCTTCAAGTGACCACATGTAGGACCAAAAATAGGATGGAAAATGGAGAAGTGGCAAAATGTATCAGATTTTGAAATAAAGGCCCAAAATAAACCAAGAGGATACCTTCCATCTCCTATCAATCTTATTTCTATTAAAAATTGTAAAAGGAGGGGCCTGGGAGATAGCATGGAGGTAAGGCATTTGCCTTTCATGCAAAAGGTCAACGGTTCGAATCCCGGTGCCCCATATGGTCCCCCGTGCCTGCCAGGAGCAATTTCTAAGCATGGAGCCAGGAGTAACCCCTGAACACTGCCGGATGTGACCCAAAAAAAATATGTAAAAGAAGAAAGTCTTGCTTTAGAGTCCAAGAAGAGAAGAAACTAAAACCTTTGTTTCATATTTCTGAAATTTGACAATTATATATACATGTCTGAAATTCTGATATTAGGTGGAAGAATTTGAATTTGAAGATTAAACATCTAATGATAATGTAGTAGAAAATAAGATATATTCACTTTCAAACATGCTTTGATCTCTTACTGTCCCTCTCAAAATTCTTTTTTTGAGGGGACAGGAGGGCTGGTAGGAATATCCAGTAGTACTTTGCTCAGGTTTCATTATAGACTATGCTATGCATCATTTTGAGAGATCATAGATCAAACAAAATATTTAAAAATTATTTTATGTGGGGTCGGAGAGGTGGCGCTAGAGGTAAGGTGTCTGCCTTGCAAGCACTAGTCAAGGAAAACTTGCGACCGCAGTTCGATCCCCCTGTGTCCCATATGGTTCCCCCAAGCCAGGGATAATTTCTGAGCACTTAGCCAGGAGTAACCCCTGAGCATCAAACGGGTGTGGCCCAAAAACTAAAAAGACATATTTTCTGTACCCTCATAACTATGATCAAATCAATTTTGAAATATTTTGAGAACTGTATTCAATTTTTCTTTCCCCACCTTTTTTTTTTATTCTGTAACATTTACGTTAGGTTCTCAAACTACAGCTGTGTTTCTTCTCCACTCAGTTTCATTTTTTTATTAATTTATTTTTATTTATTTATTTATTTATTTTGGCTATACTATGGAGCCAAGGGTGTTTGAGACAACTCTCATTTGGACCAACCATTGCATTTCTTCATGCTATTATTCTAAATATTACATATAAGTTATAACATTCTGTATGTACCCTTCTACTGGGTTATTTAACTTAACCCAATATCTTCCGGTTTCATCCATGTGGCTGTAATTTGCATAATTTCCCTAATGATAAATGATGGTGAACATTTTTCATGTACCTGTTGCCCATCTGTTGATCTTTCTTAAAGAAGTGTCAATTTTATTTGAATTGTTCCCAATGGGGTTAAATTACTTGAAAACCTCAATTAGATATATAACAAGGAGATTTCTGTATATTATGCATCTGAACTAATGGCACAGTCTTTATTACACTTTGATGCATTGTTTTATGATGTGAGATATTAGTCTAGTGTCATTATTTTGCATGAGGCTATCTAGATTTTCCAAAACCATTTGTTGAAAATATTTATCTTGGTCCATTAATGAATCTAACTCCTCTGTCATAAATTAACGTTCATACTCTAAGGGTTAAAATCTGGCCTTACAATTCTCTTTCATTATTTTATACATCTTTCTGCATTCTATAGCTTCACATTTTGATCAATAAAATTTCATAGTACAGCTTATAGATGTTTACTCTTCTATTTCTTCCATATTTCAACTTTTTTTTTCTTTTTTGCTTTGTTTTGTTTTGTTTGAGTCACACCCTGTAATACTCAGAGGCTACTCCATGCTATGCACTTAGAAATTGCTCCTGACTCTGGAGACCATATGGGATGAGTGGGGGTTAAACTGTGGTCAGTTCTAGGTCAGTGGTGTGCAAGGCAAACACCCTACTTCTGTGTCACTGCTCTGGCCCTCATGTTTCAACTTTGAGTAAGATATTATCTATGGGTTCATAGTAAATTATTCCAACTCTATTGAGGAGATTTCCTGTTATTTCCATTGTACTGAGGGTTTTATTATGAAAAGAAGTTCTGTAATAACCTATGTCTGTACCTAATAATAATACCATTTAGACTTTCATTTCTTTTTGTATATAAATGGGATAATATGTTGGAGGACTTACACTTATTATAAATCCTTGCATTATGGAATAAACTCTACTGGTATGATTTATGATTCCTTTGATGTAGTGTTGAAATCAGTTTCCTAATATTTCATTAAGAGTAGTTTTCTCTATAAAATAGAATATATGTTAATATTTTTGTTAATTGTGTCTTTCTACTTATCATATTAGGGCAATGTCTACCCTATGGAAACACTGGAATAATTCTTTTTTATGCAGAAAAATAGTTACATGCTTTATTTCCTTTTACTATTTTCATTGAATTTTTATGGTAATCTCAGCATTTTATTTTATTTTTTAATAATTTTATTGTGAACAAAATGAATAACAAATATTTCACAGTAATATTTAAGGTACATAGTGACAATGAATCAGGGCCATTCCCACCACCAGTGCTGTTCTCCTCACACCCCATTTCCCATCATGTGTCCCATATCTCCCTTCTTTGCCCCATCCCTACCCTGAGTGCTAGTGTAACTGTTCCCCTTTGTGTATAGCTTGTTGTATAAAGGGTATAGAATCTGTTAGAGACTTTGGATTTGGTGTTTAAGTCTGATCATTTTTTATTTTCACTCAATGTTTTATGACAGTTTGGTCCTGGTATCATTCATTTTTATTTTCTCCCTCAATTCATGAGATAGAACAAGATGATTCAAGTTGTGTGCTTCTGTTAGATGAAGACAGAAAAAATATAGAAAAGAATAAGAAAAGCATAATAAAAAAACAACAAAAACCAAAAATTTAAGAAAATGACTGTAACTACCAAAAAAGCACCTAGCAACAAAAAAAAGTAGAAGGAAAGAAAAAGAAACAAAAGGAAAAGAAAGGAAAAAAGAAAAAACTAAAGGTAGGATTGCTGGAGTGGCAAGGCTTTATGATTTTTTTGGTTTGTTTTGTTTTGATTTTTGCATAGGCACAGTAAGTATTGGGGAAATATGAAAGGGAAATCCCTTGGCCTAAGAGATTCACGGTTTCTCTGCCCTTGAAACATACTTACATGGGAACAACTACTGACACTAAACATGCTCATTATCACACCCAAGATTTTTTTATGGTCCAAAGAAACTTTCCACTCAGTTGTGGATGATAAAGTCAAGCCTCTGGAACTAAAGATCTTGGTACTTTCACAGGTCGTAGGATGAAGTCTAGGATAGAGTCTTTCATTACAGTTTTAGAAGTTCTGCTTCATCCTCTTTGTTGTAATCAGTCTTCTGTAATAAGTGGTCTTGGTTTTGCTCAGATCTCCTAGGCAGTGAATTCAGTTTCGGAAGGACCCCCAGCTCAAGGACACAATCTGATCCCTTAATGTGGCAAATCATGTCTCAAACTCAATCCTGATGAAAATGCACAGGATTCCCCTTCCCCCCACACACACACTCACAAAAGAATATCTCAAAAGTCTAAATGGGAATGCTTATATTTTCCTTTGTATGTTTAATATCTCTATAATAATGCCTCTTAGGGTGTTTATTCCCAAACATAAAGACTAGGATAGAGTCTTTCATTATGGTTCTACAAATTCTGCTCAGTTGCAGTTGTCAGATACCGACTTCTAAAATTAGAGATCTTGATTTTTATATAAGTCCTAGGCTAAAGCCGAGGCTAGGGTCTTTCTTATTAGTTTTCGGATAAGTTCTGCCCAGTCTTGGTTGTCAAAGTCAGTCTTCTGTAGTTAGCACTCTTGGTTTTTGCACAGATCAAAGGAAATATCTTCTGATTTCATCTTACCATTAGGAGATGAGATGGGACAACCTCTTCTTAGATCAAGTTGTTGCCATTTCCTCAATGTCATGATATCATATCAAAACTGGTGTAAGTTGGTGTCAGAGCAGTATTAGAAATTTCCCAGGGGGGAGTTTGATTTCCGGTGTTGTTGCAGGTAACTATTTGGTTCTATATCTGGGATCTGGGGTTCGGGGTTGGCAGATCACTGTCCAATCTCATGGAGTCTAAGTTAAGCCCACATGACACATGTTCTGGGTGGGAGGAGTCCCTGTATTATAATAAGTATGGGTTCTTATCCCTAGGAAATAAGATCTTGCTTCTGTGCATAAGGTTTCCCTTTTGTAGTGTGCCTATACAAAAGTGATAGTGTCATATTATATTGATGGCTCATTAAATTAAGAATGACAAGCTGTACTATTTCTATGCTCTGGTTTTGACCTGAGCTTTTATCCCAAGCAAGACCTTTCTTCATGGTTTTTGTACCAAGCAGAAACAAAATAGATAAAGTTAAAGAAAAAATATATATATATAAAATAGAATAAATAAATAAAATAAATTAAAAAGTAAAGATAAAAGTGATAGAGGAAGCAACCTTTATGTTTGGGAACAAAAACCCTAAGAGGCATTATTATAGAGATATTAAACATACAAAGTATATATAGGCATCCCCATTAAGTCTTCTGAGATAATCTAGTGAAGGGTAAATCGAGGGCACTTTTTCATCATACACCGTGGTCTTGTTGAATTTGAGACATGATTTGCCGAATTAAGAAATCAGGTAGTGTCCTTGAGCTGGGAGTCCTTCTGAAGCTGAATTCAGTGCCATACAACAGTCCACATTTGGGTGGAGGGGGTGAGAAGAAGGGCCACATAGCATGAGTCACCAGGTGTGTTGGTTGTATGTTGCTGGGGTATGAGATGTGGGGCTGAGAAGGTATTCTTTCACTTTGGGAGCTAGCTGGTAGTTTATTGGGGCCGGAGATAGGTCTTAGTGCCTAATGAGTTAAGAACTGAGGGTAAAGAGGGTTAAATAAACAGAGATAATGGATCAGTGTTGGGGGTGTTGAGAGGATAGAAGGGTTTCTGAAGCAGGGAGGAGGGATAATATATGAGGGCCTATATACACTAAAGGCATGGATTATTTACAGTTTAGATTTGGAAATCATTGAGAAGACCATTGTATACAAACTCATGCCCACATATAGACAGACATTAAAGATATAATTTTAAGTTGTTGTTGGAGACCTGATCCTCATAGGTTGGGTCTGAACTTTTAAGAAATATTTGCATTAAAAGAAGATAAATAAATCAAATCTACTTTCAAAGGACAAGTTATTCATTTCATTGATATTTTGAATTATTTTAAATATTTTAAATATTCAAAATTATTTTGAACATGTTAGCGTGGTCAAAAGGCTAACCCCAAAACAAACAAACAAAAATATACAAAAAGTTTTCTACAAGATGCTGCAATATCCCTTCAAAAGTTTTTGTTGTAGATGTTGTTTGTGCACAGCAGTTCACAGGGTGTATTACTTACTGCACTTGGGGATCACTCCTGGTGATCTTAGAGCCATGTACAGAGCTGAGTTCAAACTCTGTTTGGTCACATGCAAGGGAAATATCCTACATGCTGTCATATTGCACCTTACTCTTCTTTAGAAAAGTTTGATTGAAACATGGGTTCCAAAAAAAAAAATAAAAGAATAAGAAAACTCAATAGGTTCTTGGATTGAATACATGGTGATTATGCAATTTCTTTCCCATTCATTTCTTGTCTCTTTGCTATAGCTTCTACTGAATCTCCACCCTCTACTGTCCCATTATAATGCCATGTTTATTCCTTTGTATTGAATGAACTTGGAGTTACTAAAGCTAAAAAGGACCTAACTGTCTTAAATTTGAATACTGTCAATTTTTGGGCAAGATTTGAAGTCAAAGAAGTGGAAAGATTTGTCCAAATTGACACAATAGTAAGTTAAAGCATAACTTATATATGCAGACTTTTCCCATTTTCTGTATCTCTTCAACTATAAATTTATTGATGCATATTTTATTACTTAAATGATATAGCTCTTAACAGCAACTCTGGTTTAGAGAAGTAACATTATTTTAAATGTTTATGTAAGAAAATTGAGACAAGGAACACAATTTTTAAAATGTATTAAAAATTATTTATTATGATAAAATATAAACATTAATAATTAGCCTATCTGGTTGAATTCTGACTCTTTCATCTGCCAATGTAAAGTCTCGAGAAAAATTTTCTTCTTTAAGCCACAGTTTATTGATAATTAAAAGGACCTAAAAGTAGTAGATACTTCACACTGTAGATTTTCATTAAATCAAGTCTGCTAATGATTTTTAGTTTGTATGCCTTCTACTAACAGTAGATACAACTTACGTGCTCTGAGTAGTAAAACTTTACCATATATCATATACCATTAATCTTTCACCTCACTCAACAATGGATTATGCAAATTCATTATAATATATTAGACAAGACTGAACAATAATAAACACTTGGTATTCAAGTCCAAAAGAAATGACTCGTACTTGAGAAATATAGTACAATGAATAAGGCACTTCTGTTTTTTCTGGTAGTAGACCTAGATTCATTCTCTTTCAGTCCATAAGGATTGTCTAGTGTCTATGAGAAGAGAAACAGGAATAAAACCTAAAAACAAGAATAGAATCAGAACTATATAGCATAGCCACTAAGGCATTTGCCTTGCATGCAGCAGACTGAGGTTTCAACCACAACATTGGATTTCCTGAGCCTGCAGGAGTGTTTTCTGAGTGCAGAGTAAGGACTAATCAAAAAGCATCACTGGGCATGGCCCAAAACTTAAATAAATATAAATTAATATAAAACATTCGAGGTCAGGGATAGATTAGATAGAAAAGTTATGAAAACAATGGTAGAAAGTCATGGACACTTTGGAAAGGAATGAAGAAGGTTTAGTAACATGGTATATTGATACCATATACTTTAATATGAGAGAAACTACTTAAACTAATAGAAAAGAGACATTTGAGAACAGTACAGCTGTAGGGCATTTGCCTTGCATGCAGCTTACCCAGGACCAACTGGGTTTGATCCTCCCATATGGTCCCATGAATCAGGAGCAATTTTTCAGCATATAGCCAGAAATAATCCCTGAGTATCATGGGTGTGGTCAAAAATCAAATAAATAAATAAAATTTAAAAAGCATCTTACTTCCTTGACTGTATCATGATAGTATTCTGATAATTACTTAACATAAAATGATGGGGAATCTTAAATTAAATCAATATTTAATTTAAAAATATTGACTTAAGGATAAGAGATATAAAATGGGTTAGATATCTTCCTTGTTCATCAACAATTATGCTTGTCCAATTATCAGCACACTTTATGATTCCCTTGAACACTATCAAAAATGAACCATGCACATAGAGGTAGGAAAAAACTCTGATCACAGCCAAGTGTGGCCTAAACCTCTCTCTCTGCCATAATCAAGAAAATAGATTCCAGATGATTCCCAAAGTCTTCTTTTGTTGTAGCTAGGTCCATAAGATAGAAGATGATTTACACAGGCTCTATTTGCTTTTGATCTACTTTAGATTTATTAAATTGATAGAGTGTTGGGTGTGATTAAGTGATTTTTTATTTATGTATTTAAAAAATAAAATAAAAACATAACAAAAATAATGGAGAAAATGCACTTGGTCACAAGAACTATTTATATTTTAAGAACCATATTTTATGATGTACAAAGAGATTGTTGCAGCATTTGGAAGAAATGAATAAACCTCATCTTGCCTAGAGGTTCTATCAGTGAAATGGGATTTTTTTCAGTAACCTCTGCAGGAATAGAAAAATAACATTTACAAACTAGTTAAATAAAGAGGAACATGATGTGTCCACACTGCCACAATCTGTATGAAATGATTCACAAATTCTTGCTTGAAAATATCCCAACATTTTTCTGTATATTTTCATGACTATCTCTGTCTCCCTAATGTTCCCACCACTGATTGGTCTTCTGCATGCCAGTCATGGAGAAAACTCTGGAAGTCCTGTAATTTTATGATAGCTGATTCATAGTTCATATTTATGTCATTTCTATTCCTTTACTTCTTTCCCCATCTCCATGCTATCTCAAACTTAGTAACTTCCTGACTGTTGTCAAAACACAAGGGTTTGTGTTCACTAGATCTTTTTATTTTCTAGCTTATTTTTTTATTTATACACCACATCTGAGAGCAATAATCTGACATCCTGATATCTTATAAATTCTTCCAAGTTGCAGAAAATATAGAATTTCACTTTAATTTCAGTTGTGATGTATTCCATTTAACACATTTTTATCCATACACTAATTAGCCTTTAGGCATTTGCATTAGTTTTAGACATTGGCTAAATATTTAAATTGTGCTGCAATGAACATAGCTTTGAATATTTGGTGCACAAAAGATTAATGATCTGTCTTCTTGAAATAAATGCCAAGAACTGGAAAACAGGGCACACAGGGTTTGAAAAACTGAGTGAAGAGCCTGGAGTAATCCCTGTGCAATGCTGGGTGTGGCCCCAAACATAAACAAACAAACAAACAAAAAACAAAGCAGAAACATCCATAGCTATGAGTCAGCAATATAAACTCATTATTCCTAGGATGAGGACTGTGGACTGGCACTCATGATATATTTTTTTCATGTTAAAATTGTGAAATCTTAGAAAAAAAATGTTCTTCTTTAGAGTTTTGTCCACATGTGCATAATCTCCTAAGAAAGTTTGGAGAAGAAAAGGTGACCAATATAAATATTTACAGTAAAGTCCATTATGTGAGTTAAAATTTTTTCTAATTTTGGTTCATGGAACACAGTGTGTTCTGGGTTTCTGCAGGGTACAAAATAAATTTTAAAAGGCCAAGAAACTATTGATAAAAGGGACATATAATTTAGTAATGTGAATAAGACAGGAGACCAAAGATACCTTTGTGGAAGAGGTCATCTCTGTTATTTTTTGCTTTTATTTATTTGGGGGGGGGGGTTTGGGGGCCACACCATTTGATGCTCAGTGGTTAGTCCTGGCTAAGAACTCAGAAATTGCCCTTGTTTTGGGGGGACCATATGGGACACCAGGGGATCGAACTACGGTCTTCCTTGGCTAACGCTTGCAAGGCAGACACCTTACCCCTAGTGCCACCTCATCGCCCCCTATTCTTTGCTATTTAATAAAATTATATCAAAATCTTCAAAGGTGACATTTAAAAATAATTTTAGATGGTTGATCATATTGCTTATGAAAATCAATATTATAATTTTGTTGCAAATATATCTTGCTACACAGACATTAATAATCAAATATGCATGTCATATAATTTTAAAAGCCAAGGTTTTTTTAAAAACAGAATCATTGTGGTAAAAATTAAAAGTAGTAGATATTAATCAATCTGGAAACCAAGGATAAGTACTGTTGATACTAGGAAGTTCTTTTGAAATTTAGTAAATAAATACTTTTGTCATAACTTTATTGTTCATGATAATTGTAAGGCTTTATAGATATTGTTTCATTTAACTTTTTTCTATATATTATGCTCATTTTAGACATTAAACACCAGAAGATAACATAATTCAAATACTGTATCACTAAAAATTTGCATAACTGAATTGTCATCTACCCTACCCCCTAAGAGTAAGATAAGCTAGTCCCTATTGGTCAGAAAACTTAAAAAAGATCAGGGAATCAGAAAAACAAGTTTAGAGTAAGAAAAAAGTAGCAATAGTTAATGAATCTGAGTATTTGAGGTATTTTCCACATAGGTACAACTAGGACATCAATGACCACTATTTTCTCTAACTTTTGATTCCTCTTTACCAAGACTCCCAAGGAGTATAGAATTCCTGCCAAAGGTTAAAACTATATATTGCGCTTCCCTCAGTTTTTTTCAGAATTGGTCCTTGAACCCTACAATGAGAATTATGAGCTAAAAACCAAACTTCCTACTGACAACAATAAAAGTGTCCACAACCAGGGGACCTCTTAGTGGTGATAAAGACGCAGGTGAGCGGAGAAAACACAATTAAATGGAAAAATCTCTCTGGGTTGTTGATCTCTGGAGTGATGGTTTCATGGAGTTTGATCATAGCTACCTACTTAATTTACCTTGTTGCCTCTGCATCCATTCTTCATATCCCCATAGTCCAATTGTTATACAATGGCTAAAAATTTACTATAACAAACCGGAAGTCAATAGAGATAGAATGAACTTAGGAAAAGTCCCATCATTACACTTAATTTACTTTTGAGAAACTCAAACCTGAAGAACTACATACAATATTAAATAGTCAGTGGATAAATGACTTCAAAATGACCAATTAGACATGACAATGGACACTTCTATGCTTACTTTTATTGCTTTTAGTTTTATTTTATGTTTTGGCAGATATTGTCTCAACTCCTTGGCCTGAATCAATTATAACAGATAGTAGCTCTGTGAGATGTACTTGGCATTATTTCTTATTTATTTATGTGAAAATTAGTAAAGACAAGAATGCAAGGAAATAGACTTGATGTGCAATGTAATACTGTTCACATCCATGTAACAGAAAATTTTATGATTTTATCTTTCCTTAAAATTGAGTAATATGCTATTGTGCATCTGTACTATCTACTTACTATGTACTTTAATCCAGTATTTTATCCAATGACCTGTCATCGGTCACTTGTACTATTTTCAGATTTTAAATCTTTGTCAACAGTTCTGAAATAAACACTAAAATGCCAATTTCTGTGCTCTGAGTTGTAAAACTTTACCATGTGTCATAATGCATTATCAGTCTTTCACCTCATTCAACTATGGATTATGTAAAATTAGAATATGAAATTAAACAATACTGAACAATGATAAACCCTTGGCATTCAAGTCCAAAAGTAATTACTTGTTCCTGAGAGATAGTATAGTGAATAAGCCACTTGCTTTTATTGGTGGTAGACCTAGATTCGTTCTCTAGCACTATCTATGGTCCACTGAGGACTTCTCAGTATCCCTGAGCAGATAACTAGGAATAAGCATTAAGAATAGTAGTATGTGATAAGAATAAATAAATAAAAACAAAAGGAGAGCCATAGCTATAGCACAGTAGTTAAAGAATTTGCTTTGCATACAGCAGACTGAGGTTTCAAATCCATCATTGGGCTCACTGAGCCCGACATGAAGTTTTCTGAATGCGGAGTTAGAAGTAACCCCGAAGCACCACTGGGTGTGGCCCCAAACCTAAATAAATAAATATAAAACATTTGAAGGTAGGGTTAGATTAGATAGAAAAGATATAGAAACAGTGGTAAAAAGCAATAGGCAGAGTCTTTCTTTATGTTTCTGGAAGATCTGTTAACTTTCGGTTGTCTCATTCAGACCTCTGGAATTGGAGATCTTGTTTGTTGAACAGATTGTAGGCCAAAAGCTAGGTTAGAGCTTTTTGTTGTTGTTGTTGTTGTTGGTCCCGGGATGCATACTGTCTAGTCCTGGTTGTCACAATCTTCCAGAAACATAAAGAAAGACTCTGCCCCAGGCTCCACATTAGGAGCAACATAATGACCAAGAACACCAACTACAGAAGATGAATTAAAACAACACTGAGGGGACCGGGCGGTGGCGCTGGAGGTAAGGTGCCTGCCTTGTCTGCGCTAACCTAGGACGGACTGCGGTTCAATCCCCTGGTTCCCCATATGGTCCCCCGTGCCTGCCAGGAGCGACTTCTGAGCAAATAGCCAGGAGTAACCCCTGAGCGTCACTGGGTGTGGCCCAAAACCAAACCAAACCAAAACAAAACAAAGCAAAACAATAAACACTGAAGAAGCAGAACTGCTAGAACCACTAAGAAAGCCTTCATCATAAACTCCATTCCTTGAGCTGCACAGTCACCAAGATCTCTAGATACAGAGGTCTGATTTTACCATCCATGATGAAGCAGATGGCTTTCATAAACTACAAAAGCACTGAGGGTAGAATAAATGATCATGCAGGCAGTCTATAGTTAATCCCATGACAGTATACTTTAGGGATGGAGAAATCCTGTGTCTCCTAGGCCAAGGTTATTCCCTCTATAATATCCCCCAAGAGTTACTGTGCCTATACAGGGGGAAAAAAAGAAAAATTATATATATATATATATATATATATATATGTATATTTATTGATTGATTGGTTTTTTTTTTGACGTCCTTATTTTGGTGTAGATATTGAAGTTGATCTCTCCTTTTTTATTTCAAATTATTTTATCTTATCTTTCTCTCTCTTTTTGCACTCCAGCATGATTTGAATTCAGAACTGAGACTATTGCGTGGTGCTTCTCTTTATTGCTGTAGGGCTCACTGGATATCTAATTTGACATTTATTTTTGTATTGTTATGGTGTTTCAATTACCTTCTTCATGTCCTCTCTCAAACTGAGGCTGATAGCCACTAGAAGGACTCCACCCATTTTCAGAATATCTTTATTTTACTTTATTTATAATTCTTTTTGGGGGGGGGCTTAATCTTTACCCCACTCTGTGGCTTTTTTTCCCTCAAACAAAACCACATAACTTGATTTATCTAGCTTAGCCTCCCAAATAGAGGGAGAAACAAGGGAGGGCACCAGGACCAAACAGATGTATGATCACTGATAGTAAGCCAGTCAAAGAGGGGACTGCCTACTCTAGCAGCCTGGGGGTGATGGTGGAGGATATGGGATGCAGAAAGGGAACAGGAAGGGCGGGAGGACAAACCTGGTGGTGGGTATTACCCCGATTCAATGTTAAAATGTACCTAAAATACTAATGTGAAAGATATATGAGCCACTATGATCAAAATCAAAAAATATTAAAAAAAAAAACAATGGGCACTTTGGTGAGGAGGGGAGAGGGTATAGTAACATGGTATATCGATGCCATAAGCTTTAGTATGATAAATACTACATAAATTATAATAGAAAAGAGCCATTTTGAAAAGGCATATCACTTCTTTAACTGTATTAAGATAATATTCAGATAATTACTCAATATAAGGTGATGGGGAATTTAAATCAAATGAATATTTAATTTTAAAATATTTTGCTTAAAGTTAAGAGATATTAAATGCGTAAATAACTTGCTTGCCCAGAGCCAGCCCTTTTCCAGTTATCAGCACTCTATATGATTCCTCGAAGTATTGCAAAAATGAGGCACATATGAGCACATGCACATAGAGACGGAAAAACTCTGAGCACTACCAAATATGGCCAAAACCTCTCTCCCCACCACCATCAAAAGAACTCTGAGCACTACCAAATATGACTAAAACCTCTCCCCACCACCATCAAAAAAGACTCCTTATGATTCTCCGAAATTTTTATTTGTTGAAGCCAGTTCCATAGTATATAAGATGTTTTACACAGTTCCTATTTTGGGTTTGATGACTACTTTAGTTAGATTCTTTATATTGATAAAGAGATAGGTGTGATCAGGTACGTTTTTGATTTAATTATTTCTAACAGGTTAGTTTCTACAATGCTACCCAACCAAGAACTAATCTGATATGATCCTTAAACTATTTAATTTTTAAAGATGCTTACCCTAGTGTTAAAAACATAACAAAAAATGAGGCCAACCAAAGAAGTAATTCATCTGGTCACAAGAAATATTTATATTCAAAGATCCATATTTTGTGATATACAAATAGATTATTGCAATAGTTGGAAGAAAGAAGTAAACCTCAACTTACCTAAAGATTCCATCTGTAAAATGATATTTTTTTCCTGTCACCCTTGCAGGAATAGAAAAATAACCTTTGCAAACTAAAGAGGAATACGATGTATCTAGACTACCACAATATGTATAAAATGAGTCACAAATTCTTGCTTGAAAATATTCCAGAATTTTTTTTATAAATTCACATTTTTTTTCTGTCTCTCTACTGCTCCCACAACTAATGGGTCTTCTGATTGCCAGTCATGGAGAAAGTTCTGGAAGTCCTACAAATTTATGATCTCTGGATCGCAACCCAGACTTTCTTAATACAACCCAACAGCAGCCCTCATTAATGTAGAACTGCAAGTCTTCTATGAAGTTAATAATGAATCTTACTGCATTTACAATTGATATAGAAAGTGATCTTTTAGCTTCTGTCTAATTTCTGAAATCTTTCCAACTCTTAACCATAAAGGTGCCCATTGTTTCATCCTTTTCCTTTCCACTTAGTTTTTCAGAAAATATAAAGAAGAAATAATGTAATAGAGACCACAGTAGTCTTTACCTCTCAGTGTTTAGGGTGAATGCCAGGCAACTTAGGGTACATATCAGGTCATCTGAGCCTTGCTTGGGCAATTGTGAAAGTCCCCAGCACTGTGGAGATTGTCAAGGTATTCTGGTACCACGGAGCCAATTATAATTCACTTCCTCAGTCTCCTGCATAAGCAACAGAGGGTCTGTTGACAATTTCAGTGGGGCCCCCCAAATATCCAAACACCACTTCTGAGCCTCCCTCAAAAATATGTCATAAGAAGCTCAAGGTAAATGTTCTTCCTCTAATTGCATTCTGTCCTGATTTGATGATTCCTTTACTCTCTTCTCTCATCTCTTTCTCATTATAAAGTGATCTTTGAAACTATTTTAAATGACTCAATATTTTACACATAATTTTATGATATAACTAAATAATAAAACTTATTGGTATCTACCCCAAACACAAAAAATAATTTGAAAGGATATAAATATGCCTGTGTCCATTGTAACTTTTAGTAAAATATGGAAAAGGCCCAAATGTTCAGTTAAATAGGGATGAATAAAAAAGTGTGATCTACATAAAAAAAAAAGAACAGGAACAATCAGATATGAGGGGGAAAGAACTCTCATTCATTGCTGATGGGAATGTTGACTAGTCCAGCACTCTGGGGAAACAATATATACATTCCTCATAAAACTAGAAATTGACTTCCATTTGACCCAACAATACTACCCCCCAAATGCGGAAAAGTATCTGAACTCATATATTCATTGCATTATTATTTACAATAAACAGAATGGAAACAATTCATGTGCCCAAGAACAGAGAAGTGGATAAAGACACCATGGTACATTGACACAATGGAATCTGATACAGTTGTGACGAAAAAAAGGAAATCATGAAATCTGCATGTATATGAATAGACATTGAGAGTACAAGAACTCGGGACTAAAAGGAAGTAAAATGATATATATGGTGTCCCTTCAGTAACAGTATTCAAAGTATGGTGCCTAAATGTGAAAAAAAATGGACAAAAGCGAAAAAGGAAAATATTGGCCCATTAGAAGTCTGATGGTGAGAATGGGAGCAATTGAGGAAAGAAATTGGTGCCGGGAAATAAAGACTGGTGAAGAGGTGGGCATCAGAACATTGTATGACTGAAACTCAACTATGTACAACTTTTAAAATTATCTCAAGTGATTAAATTGAGAACATTTTTTAACTTTTAAAAACCATGTGGTAAAAAAAAAAAAAAAAAAAAAAGGAAAAGGGGCCCGGGAGATAGCATGGAGGTAAGGCAATTGCCTTTCATGCAAAAGGTCATCGGTTCGAATCCCGGTGCCCCATATGGTCCCTTGTGCCTGCCAGGAGCAATTTCTGAGCATGGAGCCAGGAGTAACCCTTGAGCACTGCCGGGTGTGACCCAAAAAAAAATAAAATAAAATAAAAACCATGTGGTATGCATACACAATGTAATAGAATGAAATTGTAAGAATAGATGAAATTATATTATCTGTTGCATTTTGGATATAACTAGAACACATCATGCTGAGTGATCTTGCTGAGGGGAACAAATACAGAATGAACTTTTTCATAGGTTCTGTATATAGATGTATGGTAAGGGAGGAATAAGGCCCCAAAGACAACAAAAATAGTTGGTATCAAGAATTTAGCTTCGGGGCCCGGGAGATAGCATGGAGGTAAGGCGTTTGCCTTTCATGCAAAAAGGTCATTGGTTCAAATCCCGGTGCCCCATATGGTCCCCCGTGCCTGTCAGGAGCAATTTCTGAGCATGGAGCCAGGAGTAACCCCTGAGCACTGCCGGGTGTGACCCAAAAATCACAAAAAAAAAAAAAAAAGAATTTAGCTTCAATGTAGGAGGAGACAAGTGGAGGGAGGGCGTCTTTGGGATGTTGGTAGAAAAAGTAGGACTTGAGAGTTAGATATCCTGTTAGAATACAATGCATGTAATAATTATTAACAGTAGTGTTAAGCATTAACAATATTCTATATTTCTTCCTCAAATGGTGAGGAAAAAAGTAGGATAGTCAAAACAATCAAATATTTAATAATATCAAATTTTCAATTATATAATTAATAT
This sequence comes from Crocidura indochinensis, assembly GCA_004027635.1. Classification (NCBI taxonomy): domain Eukaryota; kingdom Metazoa; phylum Chordata; class Mammalia; order Eulipotyphla; family Soricidae; genus Crocidura; species Crocidura indochinensis. The sequence goes on from PVKC010001851.1 coordinate 31,024, forward strand.
TAAATATATGTAAAAATAAAATGTATTAAACCATCTTAACAGCTTAGTAGACAAAAGATATATGATGCTACACATAGCATCAATACCTCTGTAATCTCAAGATAAAAATTTATCTACATACTTACCAGGAAACTAGCCGTCATGCTAAATTAAAAACTAGTAACATTGTCTCAAAAAGTCATTTACTGATGCAGAAAACATAAGTGGAAATAAGATACTAGGCGGTCAGATTATCTTTGGCTTTTCTTAGATTTTATTGATGTACCAAAATTCATGTTCCAAACTGTTTTTTTCCTGAGAGAGAACATTTCTGCCATTTATTATAATTTTAGAGGTAGTTTTTTGCTCTTTCTGTCATCCTCTTGAGAGCCTCTTTGATCTCCTTGTTCCTCAGACTATAGATAAGAGGATTTAACATGGGGATGATATTAGCATAGAACACTGACAGCACCTTGTCTTGTTTCTTGGGGTGGCTAGAAGTAGGCTGAAAGTAAACAAATAAAGCTGTGCCAAAGTACAGTGTCACAACAGCCAGGTGAGAAGCACAAGTATTGAATGCCCTCAGACTGCCTTTAATGGATGATATTTTTAGGATTGAAGCTGCAATAAAACCATAGGATAATAAGATAAGAAAGAAAGAACCAAAGCCAACAAATATAGCTAGAAGAAAAATAATCATTTGCAGTATAAAGGTATCAGAGCAAGACAAAGGATAAATACGTGGTATGTCACAGAAGAAATGCTCAATGATATTTGATCCACAGTAATCAAGATTAAAGCCAGGGACTGTTTGAACTAAGCTGCTAAAAAACCCACTCCCACAAGCACCAGTAACCATCTTCTTACACACATCTGGAACCATGATGGCAGAATACTGCAAGGGGTTACCAATAGCAACATATCTGTCATAGGCCATGACAGTCAAGAGACAACATTCAGATAAAGCCAGCCAAGACACAAAAAAGTACTGAGTGGCACAGGCAACCAAGGAAATTGTTTTTTGTTCTTTGAGGAAATCAGAAAGCATCCTTGGGCTGATGGTCGTAGTATAGCAGATGTCTAGGAATGACAAGAAACTAAGAAAGAAGTACATAGGTGTGTGCAGGTGGGAGTCCATTCTAATTAGGATAATCAGACTCAAGTTCCATATCAGGGTCACCAGATAGATGCCTAGAAAGATTGGGAAAAGAAGAAGTTGCAGCTCTTTATTTTCTGTGAGTCCCAGGAGCACAAAGGTGAACACAGAGGTGTGGTTTCTGGAATCTGCCACAGACCTGCCTGGTGCCATCTGCTAAAAATGAGAAGGGCATGCTTTCATTCACAGAAAACAAAATGAGATACTTCTTAGTTTTTTTTTATTATGGCTGAATAAACAAGCTTGACTCATGAGCATTGAAGGTTTAATGTGTGTTCCATATATAATAACTAAGAAGTTATACTAAATAAAACTAAAAAGATCTCTTAGATAAATATGGTCACACTCTGTGTGACAAAAACAAAGGAATGACAAAAGGAAATAAATGGCAAACATTAGTAGTTTATTCACTAAATTTTTTATTTATCCTTTCCACATTTTTGACACATATTAATATTGGAAAGAGACCCAAATAAGATAATCCTGTCATATCTCAACCCAGTGGTGTTTACCATGTATGACTCTAATGCTGTTTTAATACTGAGTCACCTTGAGTCTCATATGACTTGAGGATCCCAGAATACATTTTCAAAAATAAACTACCATTCAATTAATCTTGATGATACATCATTCTTTAACAGCCTTTCCAGTTTTATACAATCTTGAGACATACAATAATATTGGCAAACAATAATGGAATTGTCTCACACCAAAAACATACTTAGAAAATGATGTGAATGAACCTATAAAACCTTCATTATGTGAAGATGAAAATACCCTGATTTTTCATATTAAAACCAGATTTCTTAGGATTGTGATTATTGATCTCTGTGCTTTTGATTTATTTTTAAAACTGCATTTTGTAAACTGCATTTCAGATTCAAAAGCACATTTGTAGGTAGTTAGGCATGGGTAGGGCTATGAAATGTCACCTGGGGCCATGAAGATATCATTTACATCATTCCATTTTGTTAATTCTCCTTATTTTGTATATATAACATTTATTTCCAGAGACTGCTTTTTACTTGTGATAAGGGGAAATACAGTATTCAATAACAGATCTGTTTACACTAATCATTCAACAGTGCCTTAATTGCAATAAACTTTCCTTTAATAGTGTATAATGTTATTTTTAAGAGAAAAATACAGGAACACTACAATAAATACATCAGGAAGCTTTTCTCTGCAAATGGAATTCATACAATTCTTTTTTCTTCCTTCCTTTTTTTTTTAACATGGTGGGTTTGGGCCACACTCGACAGCACTCAAGGGTTACCTATTCCTGACTATTTGTTTAGCAATAACTCCTAGAATACTTGTTGACCTCATGGAATACTGGAGATAAAATCTGGATTGACCACATGAAAGGCAAACATAGGCCCTGATTTGCTGTTGCTCCAGCTCCAAATTCTTTTCTTTTTAATTAGTTAGGCATGAATAGAAGATATTATGTTAATGATCATTTCAAATTAAGACAGAAAATTTGGGCAGCTTTACTTAATTTGTAATAATAATGATCTCATTAGAATGGTCGTGTCATAGGATGATTTTTTTAATTATCTGAGTAGACATATTACTTCTTGTATATTTTTACTATCTTATGATAAGTTTGGAATAAGATGGTCATAAATATTTGGGGAAATTTCTTCCATGTAACTCTAGGTCATCAAAACCTAAAATTCGATCTACGGAGGTATGTGCACTTTGCCAACTTACATAGATTTCAATAAGCAGTTTATAAAATTCAGAATGCTACTGTTTGAAAATAAAATCAAACAAAACTGTGTAGCATGGGAAGTTTAAAAGTGGCAGAACCTCTGATTATCTGTGTGACTCATTCTAGTATATTCACATACTTAAATTCAACAAAGTCAGCACTGGAGAAATATTTGAGTATTTTAAAAGAACAGTAGAATAAAAATTAGTACTTTATATCATTATAGAATGTCTAGCTTGTCTCTTATTAAAATATGAAGCAATTATTTTCATTTATTTTTGGAGTATATATGCATCATTTTATAGAGATAAATCATTTGGAACTTATCTAAAAACTGCATACTTTTAATGAAACAAAATTATTATACTCAAGCAAAATCTTAAATATAAATAATAATTAGAATGGATAACATTGGTACTAAAGACAACTATTTTTATTCTTGGGAATGTCCCTAAAATTTAGTAAGTTATCTGTTTTGATTCTGAATTAAGTTTTCAGCTTTTGCTAAGTGCCAGACTTTATAGACACCATTAAATTTAATTCAATACCACCCATTTTCCCCTTAATAGGTGAATAAGGAGAAGAAAACCATTATTAAGATTACACTCTTAAAGTTGTGCACTTAAAATCAATCTCCATCAAACCTCAGACTAATGCCACACCTGGTTGATTAGAGAACGCTGATGAACAGGACAGTTGAGTAAGGAGATAAAAACCCAAATGAATACCAATTGTACAGGGCAAAGAGTCTGATAAAGAGTCTCATAAAATGTGACCAGTCTTCATCATAAATCTGATGTCCAGTGTGCAGACCATAGCCTTGCTCTATAAGCTCCTACTAGAAGATAAGTGGTTGTTAGTATAGTACAAAATCCTCTGATCTTTTAGACAGTTAGCCTCTCACCTGTGTCCAGAATCCTAAGGAGAATACTTCTTTCCAAAGGCTGAAATTGTGTTCTAAATTCTGAAAGTATTTTCTCTAGTTTTAGTGCACTTACAATGGAGTTTCTGTCCATATAAATATGACTGTTTAACAGAGATGATGCACACAACTACAGAACTTGTTCTAGAGGGTATGGGTGAAATAAAGAGACAATTAGAGAGAGGAATTCTCAAGGCATTTGCTCTCTTGAGTCATGTAGTTTTGGTCCCTGATCATTTTATGTCTCATTTGGTCATTCTCTTTTGGATCCTATCCCACTTCCCTAGTTCAATTGTCACCTCATAACTGTAACTTTACTTTTAATTAACTTGGAATTCTTAATTAAATCCTGGCAGGATTTAAGTACTGTAATAGTAAGTACCCAAGTTTTAAGTGCATATTATAAACTCAATAGAGAACAGGATCCAATTAGAAGGTAACTATTTAATAACAATAGTCAATATAGTTTCCTACTTCTCTTATTAGTAAAGAACATTATATTCACACACTTTATTATTTAATTCTTTAGCCAAACAAGCTCAAATTTATTCATGAGGCAGGTATGGCATTTTTTCTATTTGTAAATTAGGAAATTTAGGTGAAAAGAAATACAGTAAATGTAACTTTTAACCAGTATAACATCACTAGAAGGCCAGGGGTCTCAAACTCGTGGCCCACGGGCCATTTCCAGCCCTCCATACAACATTTTGTGGCCCTGCCCTAGAGGAATCTTTTTTCTGTTTTGTTTTGTTTTAGTTGTTTGGGTCACACCTCCCAATGTTCAAGGCTTACTACTGACTATGCACTCAAGGATCACCCCGACTTTGCCTCCTGTGGCCCCCAGGTAAATTAGGTTTGAGACCCCTGAAAGCCATATCATTGGAATTAGTCAATGCAGTGTGGATTTTTCCTTGCCACTATTAATGTGACTAGCTATGTGAACTATGTAAAAATTATTTTCAATTTTCTATATTATTACATACAAAAATTGACAATAAGTACTTTGTAAGAACTCTACAAAGGGAAAATATAAAACTGATGATACTCATAGAATATTTATTAATAGGGATAAAGAGTTCAAGTTTTAGGCAGAGAATGAGAAGGGCAAAACATTTCAGAAAACTTTTTTCTGAAACTGTACGCAGCCCCCAGGAGCCTAGAAAACCATTGAGATGCAGAATTCTAGGTTCAGAACTGCTAAGGAGAAGAGACGTCACTGGTGAAATAAAAAAGACTATCAACTGTTGTTCTCTTCTGCAATTATCCTTACTATGAGGGCAGAATAGGAAACTGTACGTAAACTCACTCTTTAGGGGAAAAAGTAATTCTTTTTTTTTTTTGACAGTATTATGAAATTTTAATATGTAGCATGATTGGTTGTAAATTGCTTTCATATTTAATGAGGTAATTTACAAATAAGAAATGAGTCAGATCTTCCATTGGTGTCCTAATACATTAGGGTGAGAAAAGCCAAAGCTAACAGAGATGTGATTTAACTTTAATTTATATATTTTTACTCTTAAAATCAAATAAAATCTATCTCATTCTTTTTTTATAGTTTTCTTTTTTTCTTTTTTTATAATTTTATTTTAATCATAGTGGCTTACATATCATTGACAGTAATATTTTAGGTACATGTTAACATAAAATCAGGGGAATTCCCAGCACTGAATTGTCCTCCCTCCAACTCCATTCCCATCCTACCTCACATATCCTCCTCCCTCACCCCCAGCACTGCCAGAATAAGTGGTCCCCTCTATGCCTAGCTATCTACTTAGTGGTCCTATACCTGTTTGGTCTTGGTATCTCCCTTATTCTCCCCCCCAATTGGGAGGTGGAACTAGTTAGTTCAAGTTATGTGGCTTTGTTTGAAGAGAAAAGTAATAACCTGGAGAAAGAAGAAAAAAGTCCAATACTCCATAAATGGGAGGAGTCCTTCTAGAGGCTTTCATCCTTGGTTTGAGAGACGAAGAGGAAAAGGAAGGTGAAATACCACTACAGTACATAAAGAACTGTCAAATAAAATATTCAGTGAGCATTCCAAAAAAAAAAAGGAGTAAGCACTGTATAAAAGCCATGGTATTGAGAAAAAAATGTGACAGGGCACATAAGAAAAGAAAAGAAGAAAATAAATAAATATAAGTGGAGACATCCACTTCAATAACCTAACTACAGCAATGTAATCAACAAAAATAGATTAGTAAATAATAATAATAAAATAAAAATGTTTTGTGCTTTTTTCCCCTCCTGCAGATGCACAGTAAATATTGGGGTCATTTTTAAAGGAATTTCTTTTGCCTAAGAGGTACAGGGTTTCACCACCATTGAAGTATATTGTCATGGGATTATCTATAGACTCATTTCAGGTTCATTTGCTCTCCCCTTGGTGCTTTTGTGGTGCAAGGAAGACTTCTGCTCTGTCCTGGGTAATAAGATCAGCCCTTTGTATCTAGAGGTCTTGGTAATAAGATCAGCCCTCTGTATCTAGAGGTCTTGGTATCTGCACGAGTCAAGAAGTTGAACTTGGGGCCCGGGAGATAGCATGGAGGTAAGGCGTTTGCCTTTCATGCAAAAGGTCATCAGTTCGAATCCCAGTGCCCCATATGGTCCCCTGTGCCTGCCAGGAGCAATTTCTGAGCATGGAGCCAGGAGTAACCCCTGAGCACTGCCGGGTGTGACCAAAAAAACAAAAAAACAAACAAACAAAAAAAAAAGAAGTTGAACTTATGATTATGTCTTCTTTGTGGTTCTCGAAGTTCTGATCCCTCAGTGTCGTTTTAATCTGTCTACTGTGGTTGGCAGTACTGGTCTTTGCGCTCATCCTAGGAAGGGGCCTGGGATAGCTTCTTTCTTTATGTTTCCAGAAGCCCCCTTCCATTGCAGTAGTCTCAGACAGACCTCTGAAACTAGGGATGATAGTTGTTCTGCAGGTCGTAGCTCATGCACTAGATTAGGGCTTTTTTTTTTATTGGTCCCAGGATACATAGTCTGGCCATGGTTCTGTCAGCCAGTCATCTGTAAATCGCGATCTTGACATTTGGATAGACCAAAGAGTGACAAGTCTTCTGATTTTGTCTTATCATTAACTGGTGAGGTGGGATAACTTGCTCTTAGGTCCAATTGTTCCCTTTCTCCTCGTTGTCAGGGTATCATATTAGGTCTGGCATGTGTTGGTGTCCAAGCACTATTAAGAATGTCCCACTTGGGATTTGTTTCCTGTGGCTGTTGTGAAGAAGTGTGTCATTTCTATGTAATCCAGGGTTCAAGGCTGTACGGTTGGTGTCTAATCACCTGGGTCTAATTTGGGTCCACGTGATATATTTTCAAGGTGGGAGATACCCCTATATTGTAAACAAGCATGAATTCTTATCCCTAGTAAATAAGAGTTCGTTTTTATATGAAAGATTTCCCCGTTTTTTAGTGTGCCTTTGCAGGGAGAAATGGTGGTACATTATATTGCTGGTGCATTTGAGAGTGGAGAGAGAAGAAAACAAAAACAGGTCACACATCCAAAAAAAATAAAATAGAAATAAAAATATATGTGCTCAATATATTGAACAAGGTGATGTAAGAAAGTATCTTGCATTTGGGGAAAAGCAGGTAAAGAGGTAGTGTAGTACAGGTTTTATACATATGATGGTAGCATAGGTTTCCCCATTGACTTTTGAGATTTTCTTGTGGTGTGTGGGTTCCCAGGCGCCTTTTCATCTCCCAACCTAACCTTCTTGAGATTGACAAAAGATTTGTGGCAGTGTGGATTTGGAAAGAGTTTATACCTTAGGGGATACTTTTATAGCTAAGTTGGGTTTCAAGTAACAGTCCACGTTAGGAAGGATTGGTAAGGAGGATCAAGCAGTATGAGTTAGCAGGGGAGTTGGTTGCCATTTCTTGTAGGGGGCGAGGTGTGGGTTGGACTGGTTGTCCCTTCGCTTGGGTGCTGGGTACTGGTTCGATGGGGGTAGGAGGTCATTCTTGATGCCTAATGGATTAGGAACTGAGGGTGAAGAGTTTTAATAAGGTGAGGAATCTGGAAGGGATTGAGGGGTGAAGGGATAGTCGGATTTTCAAAGGGGGGAATAGGGAAAAGTATATGGAAGGGGCAGAAAAGAAAAAAGAAAGTAAATTAGAAAGAAAAAGAGAGAAAGAAAAAATAAGAAAAAACAGTAGTGAGAAGAGTAGAGAAAAGAACAAGGGAATGCTAGTTTGTTTGAATGTGTTCGATGAGTAGGGACTATAGTATAAGTCTGTAGGTTGTTGCTGCTTCGGTGTGGTCATGTGCTTCAAGCCCTAAATGAGGGTATAACCTAGAGATAAAGGGTATGTTAAAGAGGTTTATCAGGACATTCTCATAGTGCAAGGTGGGTATGGTAACCCATGTGACTGAGCCCCAAGATGCAATCATAGTTTGTTTGTCCACATTTTGTATCCAAGAACGTCATGGACAGAAAAGCTGAGAGGTTTTTTTCATTATAGAAAGATTAAGGCATTAAAGCATATTATTTTGGAATGCTTCCGTTGGAGTCAGTGGTTTCCCATGGTATCCTTTACCTGTAATCCTGTATAAGATCCCTAAAGGCTTATTATGGGCCTTTGTAGTAAAAGACTACTTACCTGGTCTTTCTATGCTGCTGTTTCTGCTGTTGCTGGGATTTTTTGTGGTATAATGTGTAGTCAAGAGTTTTTATTGTTCCTCTTTCATGTGTTTTGGACACTGCTCTCCGGTATACATTGACTGTTACAGTGTTTGGAGTTTCTACCCTGATAAACCCTATTATTTGATTGTTGAGTATTATTTGTATATAAGGTGTGTGTTCTAGGTGGTTCAGAATAGTGCTATCATTCTGTTTATCTTTCATCTTCTGGCTTACTTTATATAACATAGTATGTTTTAGGTCCATCTACGTTGCTGCAAAGTCTGTGATTTTATCATTTCTGACTGTCTTGTAGTATTCCATTGTGTATAGATACCACATCTTAATGATCCATTCATCATGTTGTTGGAATTCGAGGTTGGTTCCAAGACTTGGCAATTATGCTGAGTGCTGCGATAAATAGTGGGGTGCACACATACTTTGGAATAAATGTCCTTCTAAGTTGGAGGTAGATACCTAGGAGAGCAATTGCTGGGTCAAATAGTAGCTCAATTCTGAGTTCTTTGAGCACTATCCAGACTGTTTTCCATAGGTGTTGGACTAGAGGACATTCCTACTAGCAGTGGATAAGAGTGCCTTTCATGCCGCATCACCACCAACAGAGATTGTTCTCATTATTTTTGATGTGAGCCATCCTCACTGGTGTAAGGTTGTACCTCATTGTTGTCTTTATTTGGATTTCTCTAATGATGAGTGAAGCTGAGCATGTTTTCATGTGTTTGTTGGCCATCTTTTGGTCTTCCTCAGACAAGTGTCTATTCATTTCATCTTCCCATTTTTAATGGCTTTATTTGGTTTTGGGAGGCTCGGCTTTCTGAGTGTTTTGTATAACCTAGATATCAGCCCTTGATCTGATATGATGAGTAAAAAAAAATTTTTCACAGTCAGTTAACTGTCTTCTTGTGTTAAGTAGGTTTCTTTTGCCATGCAGAAGCTTTTTAGTTTGATATAGTCCCATTTGTTTATGTTTGATGCTAAAGTTCTTGCCATTGGTGTTCCATCCTTGATGACCTTTTTGATATAAAGGTCTTCGAGTGTTCTACCTATTTATTCTCTATAAATTTTATATATTTGTATCTAATTTCAAGGTCTTTGATCCATTTTGAGTTGATTTTTGTATAAGGAGTTAGGTATGGGTCAATTTTGAGTTTCTTACATGTGGTTTTCCAGTTGTACCAATACCATTTGTTGAAAAGACTTTATTTGTCCCATTTCAAGTTCTTGGCTCTTTTGTCAAATATCAGTTGACTGTATAACTGGGGGCTCATGTCTGGAAATTCTGTTCTAACCCACTGGTCTGAGGATCTGTCCTTGTACCAGTACCATGCTGTTTTGTTCACTATGGCTTTATAGTATAGCTTCAGGTTAGGTAGGGAGATGCCACCCAGCTTCCTGCTTTTTCGTATATGTTTGGCTATCCTGGGTCTTGTGTTTCCAGATAGATTGTTTGATTGTTTAAGTCTTTAAAAAATGAATTTGGATGGGGATTGTATTAAATCTATGTAGGAATTTGGGTAGGATAGTCATTTTGACTATGTTGTTTCTACCTACCCATGAGTATGAGATGTTCTTCCGTTTTCCAAGATCCTCTTCAATTTCTTTCTGAAGTGTTTTGAAGTTTGCCAGGTATAAGTCCACTTCCCTTGTAAGGTTGATTCCTAGGTACTTGATGTTCTTTGACACTATTTTAAATGGAGTTGTATTATTTTTTTATTTTTAATTTGACCAAAGTACATTACAAATCTTTCACTGCATCATTTATTGTCCATAGTGACAATGAATGAGGGGCATTCCCACCACCAGTGCTGTCCACCCTCCGGCCCTGTTCCCAGTATGCATCCCATATCTCCCTCTTTTACCCCACAGAGTGCAAGTGCAACTGGTCTCCACTTTACAGCTCATTGTAGATTGAGCATCTATTCCACCGTTATTGGAGATAAAAAGGATCAGAAAAAAGGAGAACAAAATTTGGTGACAACTATCAAAAAAGAAAGGAGAGAGAGAAAAAAAGAAAGAAAAGAAAAAAGAAAGAAAAATGGAAGAAAAAGGAAAAATGGATCCAGAAAATAAAAATAAAAATAAATCTCTAAATAATAACCATAGGAGTGAAAAAGAAAGAGAATAGTGGAAGAAAAAGAGAAGAAAAATAAAGTCAAAAGCTAACAAATCAAAACCAAGCAAGTAAAAGTATGGGTGCTGGAGTGGTAGGATTTGGCACTCCCCCCACTTTTTTTTTTTTTTTTTTGCATAGGCACAGTAAACATTGGGGAAAAAAGGCAATTCCTGTGGCCTAAGAGATTCAGGATTTCTCCATCCTTGAAGCATACCATCATGGAATCAACCTCTGGCTCCATATATACTCATTACCCCATTTCAAAGGCTTTTTTGTGATGCCAGGAAAGTTTCCTCTCAGTTGTGTGTGAGAAAATCAGTTCACTGTAGGTAGCGATCTTGGTATTTATGTAGTTTATAGGTCAGGGTCTAGGATAGAGTCTCTAGGTTCTAGAGGTTCCTATCCATCGTTGTTGTTGTGTTCAGTCTTTTGTAACACTTTTGCTCCCTGCTTTCTTTCTGTCCCTAAGCTGAAGCCTAGGATATTATGGATCCAAAGCTTGTGCTCAGTCTCTGCTGTCCACGTTGGAGCTCTGCAGTAAGACGTCTTGTAGTTGTTGTTGTGGAAGGGTCAGGAGAGAAAAAAGAAAAAAAAAGGCAAAAAGCACAAACTTTTTTTTATTTACTTATCTAGTTTTTGCCGATTTATTTGTTTTGGTGTGGTTATTGAAGTTGTTGTCTCCATTCATATTCATTTTTTTCTTCTTTTCTTTTCTTCCTTTATGTGTTCTGCCATGTTTTTTTTATCTCAAGACCATGGTCTTTATGTGGTGCTTATCTGTATTGTTGGAGTGTCCACTGGATGTTGTATTGGACACTTCTTTTTGTACTGTTGTGGTGTTCCACCTCCTTTTCCCTCTTTGTCTCTCATACCTAGGGTGAGAGCTTCCAGAAGGACTCCACCGATTTTCGGCATATTTGATTTTTTCCCCCAGTTTATTACTTTTCTCTTCTTCAAACAAAACCAAATAACTTGAACTATCTAGTCCACCTCCCAACCAGAGAGGGAAATAAGGGAGGTACCAAGACCAAACAGGTGTAGGACCACTAAGTAGTTAGCTAGGCACAGAGGGGACCACTTATTCTGGCAGCCCTGGGAGTGAGGAAGGTGGATATGGGAGGTAGGAAGGGAACAGAGGTGGAGGGAGGACAATTCGGTGATGAGAATTCCCCTGATTTTATGTTAATATGTACCTAAAATATTATTGTCAATGTTATGCAGGCCACTATGATTAAAATGAAAATTATATTAAAAAAAAAAGAAATGTGTCTTGAGTGACCTGTGCCAGCATTTCTGTGCCTCTACTCACTAGCATTAATGGAATGTAGCTCTGTAAGTTAATGTGATACACAGGCCACCTAATTCTAAAGAGAAAAGTACTTGTATGATTTGTACTGACATGGCCACAAATAAATGGATTCTCCTATCCAGGAGGACTGAATCTACAAAGTCCTTGAGCATTGTTGCCTAACTATACACAGGTTTTAATGTTTCTTCAGTAATTTCCTCATAATAACTTGTAAAATATTACAACCCTGGAATTCCTATCACCAGATATAGCTATCATTCTTTGTTATGTGTAAGCAATCTATGACTCTAATAGCCAATGATTATTTGTCACTTATTATATATTTATGCTGAGAGATACAATTAACAGTAACGAGGTATAAACTTAGAGGTATAATAAAGTAATTTCACATATGTAAATGTTATAGTCATTAATTATATAGGATTATAGAATGTGACTTTTCTCACCAAATTATATTTTTCCCTCATGACTACTATTTAGATCTTCTCAGAAACTTTTGAGTGTCATAGAATATTATATAGTCATCACATTATTTATTCTTGCTCTTACTGATTTTATTTTTCTTCTGACTAGAAACTTGAACCATTTATACTTTATGGTCATTAATCCTCTATTGAAACTAAAGATTATATTTCCATAAGCTTTTTTGAAGAAGGTTCCACATATAAGAGAGATTATACAGTATTTATCTTATCTCTGTGATTTATATCATATGGTATGATACTGTTAAAATAATGTCACAATGGCATAATTCTCTTGTTTATAATTTTATCATATTATTATTGTTAGTAGAAGTAATGTTTGCAAGGTAGTTATATTCATGCCTATGATGTACAGTTAACGGTACCAACACCAAAGTGACAAAACTCACCAGCTTATTTTCCTCTAGTCCTCCTCTTCCTTTTCTACTATAAAGCACCACCTCCCCCAGTTTGGTCCACCAGTACTTGGTCATCTCAATTCTGTATTCAAAGTCCAAAGTCCAAGGGATTCCTGAGGATAGAAACTCTCTATTTCTTGATTCTGTTTGCATTTCTACAGAATGATCCATTGTGTATATTGTATATATATATATATATTTATATATATCCATTGTGTGTATATATTTATATATTCTGGTATATATATATATATATATATATATATATTCACCAGAATTTTCTGATTTATTCTTTGGTATTTGAGTAGATGGGTTATTTTCATAACTTGACTAATGCTTTACTAGCCAATTGAAATAGTCTGGCTATTAGTGCATATACCTATTTAAATGGTTTTCTTCTTCATTTTTCAACTCCAACTTTTATTTGCTCTGTATTATTTTACAAAATTATTTTCCTATTTGTTTACTTTGCCAAAAGTTGGGTTTTTCCACATTTCTATTTACCATGACTTTATGGATTCTTTTTTCTTTTTTAATATTTTATATAAAAACCTTGATTACTACATACATGATTGTATTTGGGTTTCAGTCATGTAAAGAACACCACCCATCACCAGTGCAACGTTCCCATCACCATTGTCCCAAATCTCCCTCCTGCCCACCCAAACCCCGCCTTTACTCTAGACAGGCTCTCCATTTTCCACATACATTCTCATTATTAGGACAGTTCAAAATGTAGTTATTTCTCTAACTGAACTCTTCACTCTTTGTGGTGAGCTTCATGAGGTGAGCTGGAACTACCAGCTCTTTTCTCTTTTATGTCTAAAATTATTATTGCAAGAATGTTCTTCATTTTTTTTAAACACATAGATGAGTGATACCATTCTGCATTTTTCTCCCCCTCTCTGACTTATTTCATTCAGCATAATAGATTTCATGTACATCCATGTATAAGAAAACTTCATGACTTCATCTCTCCTGACAGCTGCATAGCTTTCCATTGTGTATATGTACCACAGTTTCTTTGGCCATTCGTCTGTTGAAGGGCATCTTGGTTGTTTTCAGTCTTGCGATGGTAAATAGTGCTGCGATGAATATGGGTGTAAATATGGGTGTGAGGAAGGGGTTTTTGTGTTGTATTTTTGTGTTCCTAGGGTATATTCCCAGGAGTGGTTAGCTGGATCGTATGGGAGCTCGATTTCCAGTTTCTGGAGGAATATCCATAACACTTTCCATAAACGCTGAACTACACGTCATTCCCACCAGCAGTGGATAATTGTTTCTTTCTCTCCACATCCCAGCCAACACTGTTTTTTCTCATTCTTTGTGATGTGTGCCATTCTCTGTGGTGTGAGGTGGTACCTCATAGTTGTTTTGATTTGCATCTCCCTGATGATTAGTGATGTGGAGCATTTTTTCATGTGTCTTTTGGCCATTCTTATTTCTTCTTTGTCAAAGTTTCTGTCTATTTCTTCTCCCCATTTTTTGATGGGATTAGATGTTTTTTCTTGTAAAGTTCTGTCAGTGCCTTGTATATTTTGGAGATTAGCCCCATATCTAATGGATACTGGGTGAATAGTTTCTCCCACTCCGTGGGTGGCTCTTGTATCGTGGGTACTATTTCCTTTGAGGTGCAGAAACTTCTCAGCTTAATATATTCCCATCCGTTAATCTCTGCTTTCACCTGCTTGGAGAGTGAATTTTCCTCCTTGAATATACCTATAGTCTCAACGTCCTAGAGTGTTTTGCCTACGTGCTGTTCTATATATCTTATGGTTTCAGGTCTGATATCAAGGTCTTTAATCTATTTGGATTTTACCTTTGTACATGATGTTAACTGGGGGTATAAGTTCAATTTTTTGCAAGTGTCTAGCCAGTTGTGCCAACACCACTTGTTGAAGAGGTTTCCTTTGCTCCATTTAGAATTTCTTGCTCGTTTATCCAAAATTAGGTGACTATGTCTGGGGAACACTTTCTGAGTATTCAAGTCTATGCCACTGATCTGAGGGCCTGTCCTTATTCCAGCACCATGCTGTTTTGATAACTATTGCTTTGTAGTAAAGTTTGAAATTGGGGAAAGTAATTTCTCCCATGTTCTCTTTCCCAATGATTGCTTTAGCTATTCTAGGGTGTTTATTGTTCCAAATGAATTTCAAAAGTGCCTGATCCACTTCTTTGAAGAATGTCGTGGTGATCTTTAGAGGGATCGCATTAAATCTGTATAATACCTTGGGTAGTATTGCCATTTTGATGATGTTAATCCTGCCCATCCATGAGCAGGGTATGTGTTTCCATTTCCGCGTATCCTCTCTTATTTCCTGGAGCAGAGTTTTATAGTTTTCTTTGTATAGGTCCTTCACATTTTTAGTCAAGTTGATTCCAAGACATTGATTTTGTGTGGCAGTATTGTGAATAGGGTTATATATATATTTTTTTTTACAAATAAATGATTTATTTTAGTGAACATTTGATCACTAAAATATGTCTAGTGGCTGTAGAGGTAATACAGCATATAAGGAATATGCCTTGAACACAGTTGACCTATATTCTATTCCCTATATACTATATGGTCCCCAAAAGGTTGACAGGTGTGATCTGTGAGTGTAGTAGAGTCCTGGTCATTTTGGGGTGTGACCATAAAAGGAAAAAATATCTATTCAAGATAATGCATATCTAATCACTAATATCTATTAATTCTAAGTATGCTTCATACACATTTGAATATACATGCATAAATGTAATAAAACACTGTCTATATATTTTTGAGATTTATTTAATATTTTATTTAAACACCTTGATTATAACATACATGATTGTATTTGGGTTTCAGTCATGTAAAGAACACCACCCATCACCAGTGCAATGTTCCCATCACCATTGTCCCAAATTTCCCTCCTTCCCACCCAACCCCCACCTGTACTATAGACAGGCTCTCCATTTCCCTCATACATTCTCATTATTAAGACAGTTCAAAATGTAGTTATTTCTCTAATTGAACTCATCACTCTTTGTGGTGAGTTTACTGAGGTGAGCTGGAACTTCCAGCTCTTTTCTCTTTTTGCAGTGTCCCTGGAGCCAGTCCTAAAAGGGCTGGGACCCTAGCTGACCAGCAGCTTGGGTCTCGCTCTACAGGCAACCGCACAACGTGGTGAGTTTTACAGCTCTTCTGTGAGAATTCCTGTGGAGGCAAAAGTTAGTAATGACTCTTGACAAAGAGAGAGAGAGATCAAGAGTGTTTATTGAACAGGATTGAGGGTTTTTAAGCAGCTTTGCACGGGCGTGTTTAATGGAACAAAGAACCAGGTTTTGACCAATGGCAACATGACAAGACACATTTAAAACATTTAATGAGAACGAACCTTGAGCAGAGCATGTTTATCACATACACAGGCAGATGGTATGTCTGGAAAATGGGGGAGCCAGGATATGGGAGGTTGTTTGCACATACACTGACCTTCAAATTATTTTTCATAGCTGTGCATAACTAAACATTTCAGTACTGCAAAATTAACTATAAAGCCTATAGTAAAGATTTCATGGCCATGAACTAAAGATTGACTACAGCGAGAGCCGGAACAAGGCAGGCACGGATCCTGG